>APFE030745353.1:154259-198370 GCA_000404065.3 Pinus taeda
GCACATTTCTTTGCCATATCCGCACACTACACAGTAGCACAGGTGGCCGAGCTGTTCTTCAGAGAGGTCTTCAGGCTACATGGTCTTCCTAAGACCATCGTCAGTGACAGGGACAACCGTTTCATGGGCGGGTTTTGGTAAGAGCTTTTTCGGCTAGTGGGGACAGAGTTGACATCGAGCACCAGTTATCACCCACAGACAGACGGACAGACAGAGATAGTTAACAAGTGGCTGGAGGGCTACTTGCGTAACTATGTTAGTGGGCAGCAAAGAGCATGGTTGAAGTGGCTGCATCTTGGGGAGTACTGCTACAACACTACACATCACATGTCCATTGGTATGTCACCATTCTATGCTTTGTATGGGTATCATTCTTTATCTTTTGTTGACATGATGATTGGTGATAGCAAGGCTCGAAGAGCCAAGATTTGGATCCAAGAGAGTCAGGATATCCTCCGAGCTCTCAAGGATAACATGGCTACAATGTAGAACCCGCAGAAGCTGTATGCTGACAGGGGTCGGGTGGAGAGACAGTTTGAGGTAGGGGACATGGTTTACCTACGATTACAGCCATACTGACAGTCGTCACTGAAGCAGAAGGGGGCTGAGAAGCTCAAGCCCTGCTTTTATGGGCCATAGAGGGTGATATGCAGGATTGGACATGTTGCATATGAGTTGGAGCTGCCCCAAGGCAATAAGATTCATAACGTTTTTCATGTATCATGCCTGAAGAAGGCATTGGGGCAGCAGGTGACAGTGACAGATGAGCTACCACCCATGGATGATGAGGGGCATTCGGTGTTGTAGTTCGAGGCTATTATTGACACTAGGGAGAGGCAGCTGCGGAGTAGGACGGTCCGGGAATTCTTGGTGAGGTGGAAGAATTTGCTGTATGAAGATGCCACTTGGGAGAGTGAGAAAATCTTGCAGCATCCATCAGTTCAGTTGCTTGAGGACAAGCAACATTTTGCCGGGGGAGACTATAATATTCCTAATTAGCCATGGCTAATTGGAATATTTGATTTTGTTTATTTTTGCCTTCTATAGTTATTTATGAATAAAAAGGTGAGGGAAAGGGGACATGACTCACTTTTAGAATAAAAGTCACTTCCTAGTAGCACAACGTTGTGACTTAAAGGGGAGCCAAAGGGGCCAAAGGGGGACGCAGAGATGGAGCCCACGCAGACACTTGGAGGGACTGCGCAAAAGGGAAGAAACACATGGCAAGAGAGAAATTACGCTGGAGAAGGTGGGCCTTGGGATTGAGAGAGGCAAAGGCTATAAAGGAGAGAGTAGCTTCCTCATTTTGGCATTCGATTATGTGCATTTGAGCTAGTCACTTCGACTTAGAGCACGCTGGTTGTTTAGCTAGCCTACAACACTGTTTAGTGCATTGAGTGTCTCCGTTCAGAGATCTCACCCTTAGCCCCGGGGGACTTCAAGTGCCTACTTGGGCAAGGTATTTCCATCAATATTTTTGCAGTAGTTTCATCAACATTTTTGGCAGGAGGATTGAGCATCTAGGAGGATTGCGCAGCACTGAGAGGGATGACGCAGTTCTTTCTGGCTAGAGTTTTGGATTGAGGGTTTGCAGTAGGATTTGTGCTAGGACATTGAGCAGGGGATCAGCCCTTGCATATTGGAGAGTTTTGGCAGAGGTTTCAGGCAGATTACTGGAGAGTTTCATTCAGTGGTAGCGCAGAGCATTGAGGGACTGCGCAGAACCCCAAGGGGGTGAATTTCGGGGGTCGGCCATTTCAGAAAAGCTTTCTGGGTTCTGGGTTTCTTGAGTATAGTTCGATTCCAGAGTTTCAGCCTTTTCTGAGGAGGGGAACAACCCCAAATCCTCATTTGATTTCCAACAGCAGCAGCAGCACGACAGTTCTCCAGCGGCTGGGACGCAGATCAGAGAGAGGTCATTTCTTTGCTATTCTGAGTGTATTTCTTCACTTGCCTTGTGCAAGTCGAGGTGCCATCTTTCTGATCACCTCCTGTACTCATTCTATTGCTCAGTATAATAAAATGGCTTAGCATTTCTCTCTGCATTTCTTGAGTATTTGCTGATTTTTCACATTTATATTATTATATATTGCACCGTTGTTATTTTTATCATTTTGAGCTTCCCGGTTATTATATCATTTGTACGTATTTGGTTGGAGTTACTGGGGTTTTGGAGAATATCTCTGAAATGGGATATTACAGAAATATTCCTAATTAGCCATGGCTAATTGGAGTATTACATTAGCCTGTGGAACCACCAATCGTGGGCTTCCCATTCCAAATGCAATGTGGCAGTTTTAATTGCCTCCCCCTTTGTCATCTAATTGAATTGGAAGTAGACATCTAACTTCTCAACCCATGCTTTCACTGAGCTTTTGGATGAACCATCAAAGGTCAAGAGGAACATGTTGATTTTGGGTAGCATCAGATGTGCTATCGATCCGAAATTTTGTGGAGGTGCTAGAATACATAAGATCTCCAAGACCCAGAAATCGTTTGGAGAGATTCCACCCGGATTGTGAGTTATTAAAATAATTAATATTTTTAATAGGGTTCCTAAGTCCAAACTTAACAAAATAAAAATATTAATGGGTATTAATATAATATGTGTGAGAAGCTTCTAAGAGATGATGATCAAGTTTGTTTTAATCTTAGCCATTGATTAGGGACTTAATCTCGGTCGTTGATTCATCAACAGGAAAAATATAAGAGGAGGCTAGAGGGTTAGTTGGAGATACACCAAGTGAACAGTCAGTTTGACTTTTCTGGGGTGTTGTTCGCTAAGAAAAACGAACTAGTGATCTAAGTTGCAGCGAGAGGGGCAGAAGTAGAGATTTGGATCAGAAAGGAGTTTCGAGCCAAAGAGTACATGGCAGAGAGGCAGCACTAGCATCAGAGAGGCAATGCAAAAGCCTACACAGCACAGGAGGGGCTCACACAGTGCTGACGCTAGCTAGGAGGGTTTCTTGTAGTGGCAAGGCAGGATATTTGTCAAAAGTCGATCATTTTGCCGGAGAAGCGAAGTTCTGAGCCAGGAGGGCTGAACAACAGTCTTCCACCAACAAATCAATCCAGCAAAAGGGGTGACGTAGTCTCCTAGAGGCAAGACGTTGGCCCAAGCAGTGATTGTGCTAGGATTTCATAATGTTTGCCGGAGTTAGGCCACGTAGTGGATCAATTGTGACTTGGAGAATGAGGTGAACTCTCGTATGTATTTCTTGTTGCCAA
This sequence comes from Pinus taeda, assembly GCA_000404065.3. NCBI lineage: Eukaryota > Viridiplantae > Streptophyta > Pinopsida > Pinales > Pinaceae > Pinus > Pinus taeda. The sequence continues at coordinate 157,488 of APFE030745353.1, forward strand.
GATTTCCCTGAAAGGTTAGCTGGTGTGAGAGGCAACATGTTGTACTCAGATTTTTCTTGCTTGATAATACAAACCCTCTATTTGCTGCATTGATTTTCCCTCATTGGGTTTTTCTAGGGACGTGTTGTCCAAAAATAACATTGTTCCTTTTGTGTTTGTCTCATCCATTATTTCAGTTAATGATCTGTATGTCAATGTAGTCTGCAGTAGTGTTTTTCATCATTGTTTATAATTAAATAACTTGTTGAATGAAATAACAAGTAGGAGATGATAACCCAGTGGTTGCAATAGGATTTCTGTTTGTATAGATTCAGAAATTTTCACATGGTTTCAGAGCGTTGTAGATCATAGGACACTGAAGCCATCAGTCGGGAAATCCAACAAATCTGCTACTGATAGGCAGCTCTTCTGAGTGATAACGTTGTTTCAGAGGCAAACGAGCAGCTGTCCCTAGTGACAGCGTTGTTTTAGAGCCAGAGGAGCAGCTAAAGGGGTGACATAGTACCAAAGTGACACAGAAGCTCATGCAATGCCTGCGTAGGCTTTTTGAGCTAGGAGGAGGAGACGCAGTCATCGAGAGGAGCTCACGCAATGACTATGTCAGCTCTCTGGGCCACGGTAGAACCTGAGGGACTCAGATTAGTCAGTTGTCGGGGTAATAGGAGTAGTGGAAATTCGATCTATGGTGCTGGTGGGACGCTGTCACTGTTGTTGTTTTGGTGGGACGCTGTCACTGTTGTTGCAAAACAATGTCTATGGAGACGAAATCGAGGTAGAGGTAGTCATTGCCTTGACGAATTTCTTGCGAAAAGAAATCTAAGTTCTTGTTGCTAAGCAGCAGCGAAGGAGGATTGGAGAAGGTGTGATTCGACATTATTTGGCGGGAGGATTTCCGTGAAGGAAATCAGGACTCAGAGGGAGTCTAGAAAGAACCTATTCCTTAGAGGATTTTTAGCGCTAAAGAAAACTAGATCTGAGTCTTGTTGGGGTAGCAGTAAGAGAGGGAGAAGAGAACCTGTTCTACACTTGTTTGAGCAGAGATGGTAGTTAATGGACTGAGGGGTCAGGATGGATTGGATGGAGAATCCAACTTTGTCATCTTGAAGGCCAGGATCCTAATAGTCTTGGACAAGAATCGCATCAAGTATTATGCCTTGAAAGTGGTGGTTGTATCGGTGGATGTTGATCCTCTCAAGAAATACAAGGAGGCTCAAGCAAAGGCGAAATGCATGATCTTTGACAAGGTCAAGGATTATGTGGTCCCACATATTGCTAAAAAGGAAACAACAAGAGAGATGTGGGAGACCTTAACCACCTTGTATGAGGGAACTTCCATCCAACGGAAGATGTTGCTTGAGAACCAACTAAGACAATATCAGATGCAGAAGGGAAAAGAAATTGATCCCTTCCTTCTCAGGTTGCAAGGGATTCGAAGCCAGCTAACTTCTGTGGGGTCTACACCAAATCCTAAGTTCATGGTCAGGATTTCCTTGAATGCAGTCACTCAAGACTGGGAGACCTTTGTCCAGAGCATCTTGGGCAGGGCTTCTCTCCCCAGTTGGGAGGAGATGTGAGTAGCTCTTCGACAGGAAGAGATCAGCCAGTTAACCAAGGCAAGGAGTAGTAGCAAAGGAGTTAGAGTCAAGAAGGAGGAAGAGGAGGATGCAACTCTCGCATCAGTGGGACAGCTAGGGCAACAAAAGAGGAAAAAGAAAGACATAACCAAAGTCAAATGCTTCAGATGTGGGGAACTGGGACATTTCGCCACTCAGTGCCCTCGGAAGAAGGGCAAGGAATAGAAGTCTGACTAGAGGGTTGCTCCAACGAAAGTTGACAAGGGGGACGATGACGAGGATTGTGCCATGAGTGCTCATGCACCTCTGGAGAAGAGGTGGGGTGACATTGAGTTGTAGTCGGGAGGATTACACAGGGGCAGGATCCTTGAGGTGCCCAAACTCTTGGATCACATACGGCTATGGGAGCCCTTAATGACAGTCGCAAATTGACGGGAGTTAGTTGGTGCAAGGGAAGATGGAGCAACAGTGGTGAGCTAGAGTGCTAGAGTTTGAAGTAGCGCAGTGGAGGTTGCATCAGTGCGAGGGGCACAAAGCAGATTGCAGCAGTGCAGTAGCAACAGAGGGTCAGCATACATTAGCAACACAGGTAGCTTCAACATCACGGGGTATCTACACTGACAAACATGTCAGGTTTGGGTGGCTATTCAAGTGCAACAGTTAGCAGTGGCAGTGCTATAGGCAACATGATGCAGCATTTTGAGAGGCAGCGGTAGTAAAAATGTAGCAGTGACAGTGGCAACAATGCAGTGGATGAAGGGCAGCAAGCCGAGCATCAGCGGCGCAGAGGACTGATGCCATGGATCAGTGTCATACTTCTATTGGGAAGTATTGCTAGAGCACATTCCTCGCTAAAAGGAAGTGTTGATTTTGGGTAGCATCAGATGTGCTTTAGCTCTGAAATTTTGTGGAGGGGCTAAGATACATAATATCTCCAAAACCCGGAAATCGTTTGGAAAAATTCCACCCGGATTGTGAGTAATTAAAATAATTAATATTTTTAATGGGGTTCCTAAGTCTAAACTTAGGAAAATAAAAATATTAATGGGTATTAATAAAATATGGGTGAGAAGCTTCTAAGAGACGAGGATTAAGTCTTTTTTAATCTTAGCCGTTGATTAGGGACTTAATGTCGGCCGTTGATTCATCAACATGAAAAGTATAAGAGGAGGCTTGAGGGTCAGTTGGAGATACACCAAGTGATTAGTCAGCTCAATTTTTCTGGGGCGTGGTTTGCTGAGAAATCGAACTAGTGATCTGAGTTGCAGTGAGGGGTAGAAGCAGAGATGTGGATCAGAAAGGAGTTCCGAGCCAAAGAGTACAGGCAGAGAGGAAGCAGTAGAATCAGAGAGGCAGTGCAAAAGCCTACGTAGCCCAAGAGGGGCTCAAGCAGTGCTAACGTAGGCCGGGAGGGTCTCTTGCAGTGGCAGTGCAGGATATTCGTTAGAAGTCTGAGATTTTGCCGGAGAAGCGAAATTTTGAGCCGAGAGGGTTGAACAACAGTCTTCCTCTAGCAAATCGATCCAACAGAAGGGGTGATGCAGTCTCCTAAAGCCAAGATGCTGGCCCAAGCAGTGATTGTGTTGGGATTACACAGTGTTTGCCGGAGTTAGGCCACTCAATGGATCAGTTGTGACTTGGAGAATGAGGTGAACCCTCGTATGTATTTCTTGCTGTCGAGATTTCTCTGAAAGGTTAGCCGGTGTGAGAGGCAACCTGTTGTACTTAGATTCTGCTTGCTAAATAATACAAACCCTCTATCTGTTGCACCAGTTTTCCTGCATTGGATTTTTCCGGGGATGTGTTGTCCAAAAATAACAGTGTCCCATGTGTGTTTGTCTCGTCCATTGTTTCAGTTAATGATCTGTATGTCAGTGTAGTTTGCAGTAGTGTTTTTCATCATTGTTTATAATTAAATAACTTGTTGAATGAAATAACAAGTAGGAGATGATAAAGCAGTGACTACAGTAGGGTTTCTGTTTGTATAGATTCATAAATTTTCATAGAACAATCTCCCCATTGTGCGCTGCAAATCAGTACCATGTGCGTAGCTTCCTTCGCCTTGCCCTTCCCCCTTATTGCCCATAGGGATGATACTCCACAAAAAAGTCGCCCATGGGCATCTCCTCTTGCCCTTGCTTCCCTACAACACCGAACGCTAGAAATGTGGGGATAATGGACCTGGGTGGTGCATTGGGGCCATGAGCCCCGTGGTGATGTGAAGTGCTGGAGCCCTCACCAAACTGGAGTTCCCCTTGAATCCTTTTTCCCTTGTTGTTGTAAGTTTGTTTCCTCGACTCTTCAATACCCCTAGACAAATCCTAAACTACCTTCAGAAGGTGTTGGTGAAACTCCTCCTCTTTACTCCTTTTGTCTCCCTCATTATCCCCCCTGTACCTTTGCCTCCAGTAAGTCACGTTCTGTTGTTCTTCTGGTGTCATAGACTAACACTGTGCCCACACACAGAGCCAAGACTATGAGCTTTCACACCACTGTAATATTCCTAACGGAAATATACAATGATAAACAAAGTAAACATAGCAAAAAAACACATGAAATTTACACACAGATTAGAGACCATGAATTGAGCCAAAAACTGTGTTGCTAAGCCATTTTACTATAAAATGATGGGGTTACAATTTGGTGTTTGGAAAGTGTTCATCTGGGCTTGCTCAAGGTAAGGTAGCAAAGCCCAAGTGATGAAAGCAAGTCACCAAGTGCTGTTGGCTGATCTCTCTATGGCTCTGTGCTGATCTTGCTGGGGAACTGCACTGCTAGCTGCAAGAAATCGTTGCTAGGGCCTCCTCTAGTGGTTAGAATATTTCGGGAAATTAACCCCAACCTCTCCTCCAATAACCACAAAAACCCACGAAGGAATTGGCCAAATGTTGAACTCGGAATTTCGGCCCAATTTCCCTTAGCTCCTCCAATTTTGGGTATTTCAACCCACCTGTAAATGATGTTGGTAAATGCCCCCAAAATGGCTAAGTTATTAAGCAAAACTCCCTCCCGGGTTGCTCTCCCAATCTCAACCCCAAGTTCCTTCTCCTCCCTATGTCCCATGTGTGGCACGACGTAGGATTGCGTAGGCCCACGCAGTCTCTGCTAATTCTGCTCCAAGAACATGCTGAAATGCTCCTAGATTGATCTGACGCTGCTGGGTACTCCTTCCTAGGGCTGGCACTCAAGGTCCACTAAAGCGAGGGTGAGAGTCTCGCTTGAAAATCTCTTATGCTCAACAGTACATGCAGACTTAGCTTCTAGCTTAAGCATGCTAGTCAAGGTGAGTGTTCAAATAATCAAAGATGTGCCCAAAATGAGTGCCTCTTATTTTGTCATTGGGCCTCCCAAGTGCCCATGTGGGGCCCAGCCATGGAACCTGTCATCTTTTCCCTCCAAGGAATTTGTATTTCCAAGTGGGGACCGTATTTCCTCCTCGGAGTGGTCCCCACCATCCTCTATCCATTCGATTTTCCCTTTTCTCCTAAGTTGGGCCCTTGCCTTAGCTCCAAAAATTCAAGTTGGGTCCCACAACTCACGTTTCCTAAGTGTAAGTGCAAAATATGACAAAATTGGCAAAATCGATATTTCCCCTTAGCAATATTGCTAAGTGGGAATATCACATTTGAGTTTTGAAGCATATTTATGACAGCAGTATATTCAGGCCTAAACACACATAAATGAAGCTTAAACTCAATAATATTTCAAGGAAATAAACATTGGTTTTATCCTTCATTGCTTTCATATAAGTGAAAGTTGAGGGACTGTTGGGTAAATTCAGGATCTGATATGTTTGCTACAGCCATCTAAATTCACCTACAACATTGGTAAAATCACATGACAGTGGCATAAAAATCAACTTGCAGTCATATTTTGTCATTGGCATATCATTTGCACTCATTGGGCTTGCATTTCTTGCCATCCCTTGTCATTTGCGGAAGGTTATCATATTTATCTAAGGTCTGATATAAACATAGCAGTGGCGTTAAAACTTAAAAGTAGTGGACAATGTGAAAATTCCTAAATCTAACACATCAGAAAGCCCTACTGCAATTATTGGTTTACAATCTCCTACTTGTTCTTTCCATTAACAAGTTATTTAATTACATAAATATTGAAGTAAACACTATTGCAACCTTTACAAATATACAGATCATGCACTAAAGTAAAAAGAGACAACAACACAAGGGACACTGTTATTTTTGGATAATCGTCCTTGGAGAAACCCAGTTCGTGAAAACTGGTGTAACATATAGAGGGTTTGTATTAGTAAGCAGATTTCGTGAATACACTAAGGTGCCAGAAATGGCTCATTCAACAGAGAATTTCTTTGACAGTAGTACCTCTATTCGGAGATAGATATTCCAACAAATCAGCAACCAAATGATCAAACCCCACAGCGACTCTGGTTGTTCCCTATGTTGGACAGCGAAAGCTGCTCCAAGCACTACTCAAGAATTGCGTCACTCCTCTAGGAGCTGCGTCACCCTGTCCCGACTCAAAATCTGTTGATCTCCTCCCAATCTGCCCCACAAAATCTCCCCAGTGCTACCTTTGAAACCCTCTACGACTTCTACGTCAGCTCCTACGACTTTTGCATCTGCCTCTACGGTCCTCTGTGTCTTCTGCGTTAGCTCCTATGACCTATGTGTCAACTCCTACGGCCTATGCGTCAGCCCTTCTAGGGCTTGTGTTGTCTCTCCCAGCACTTCACTGCCTCTCTGTTATGTATTCTTTAGCCTCGGATGGAAATCTCTTGCTAAACTACCCCTCACTGCAACTGATCACTAACTCGATTTCCTTAGCAAACGTCGCCCCAAAAAATCGAATTCTTGATCTCCCTTGGTGTGTCTCCAACTAACCCTCAAGCCTCCTCATATACTTTTCTTGTTGACGATTCAATGGCCGAGATTAAGTCCCTAATCAATGACTAAGATTACAACTAGCTTGATCCTCGTCACTTGGAACTTTCTCACCCATTTTATATTAATACACAATAACATTTCTATTTTCCTAAGTTTAGACTTAGGAACCTATTGACCACTACATGTCAACGACCCATAGCAGTACAATCCCTTTTTTTGCAAAAGGGATAGTGTCTGATTGACGTGTCCATGCTGTTCAACTATCATCATCAGCCTAATCATCATGTTATATAGTAAACCCTTTCTACATGTGTAAATTGTAAATAATCTCAGCAGATTTGTGTCGTGTATGTAATTTCCTAGGTAAACCTATTTTTCTGGTGACAATCTACATTTTGGGAGGTTTTTTGTCTTACCGATCCATTCTCGAATGGTCGGCAAAGTTTTTCTTCAGCCTTATCCCAAAGCCAGAGTGGATTTTGTCACTGGAATCTTAGGGGAGTCCTAGTGTTCTAGATCGAGTCTATGTAAAAGTGATTTGAGAATAATCCTAACTATTTGGTTAGGTTATTTTATTACCAATTGCTTGATCTGCTAGATTATATTTGTGTTGCAGAACTGAGTAGTCTGTGAGGGTCTTTTTCAGATGGGTTTTCTCCATTGTGATGTAAAAAATGTGAAAATCATGATGTAAAGTGTCCTGAGGGTTGGAAAAATAATTTATCCCTTTATAGATTAATTAATTAAATTTTCTGGCCAAAGTTAATTAAAATCCTAAGCCAGAAATTTGATTATTTCTAAGTCCTAGGTAAATTTAAATTCTCCGAAGGCAAAATTTGTCGGTCCTTAAAATTCAAATTTTAAAAGGTCCCGAGACTAAGGTAAATTAATTATTTTGCTAAATTTTAAGCCTTTGGTCCCTGGGGTTAAGTCAAAGTCAAAATTTTGAATAAATTAATTCAAAAATTTAATTTTTGAATTAATTAAAATGCATTTAATTGACAAATTTGAATTTCCTCAAAAATTTAAAATTTCGACGAATGAGATTAAAAGAAATTTTGATCCTCATCAATCGTCGAGATTGCTTTGACGGGGATCACTCGAACTAGCCGTTGAAGGATTTATCTTTAAATAAGAGGTCATTTGTCAGTCAGTATTATCCGATCTTTGAATCATGTACTAAGCTCTCAAGCTCTTCTGTATACCTTTTTGAATTAATGCAAAAGTCTTTGGGCTTTCAATGTGCTGTAATGTTCCTCTTCATGAATTTATGGTAACATTGTTTTAATTTCTGCTTAATATTATGTGAAAACTATCAATAACTCTCTTAGAATAATCTGAATATAGGTATCTTATTCAGTTTGTTGGATCTAGAGTAACATTTTTAATTTTGATTGAAGTAGCAGGTATTTCTATTTTCTTCAGAATTTATTGTTGTTCTATTTTTCTACTTGATTTGGCGGTCGATCTAGTGTTTGCAGAAGATCTCTCAGGTTCTCATTGAATGTTTGGTTATAGTCTTTGGTTGGACTAGCCAACTCTCAACACATATTTTCTGAAGAGCCTATTTCATATAAGCCTCAGGATTTATCTAACGATAATTATTTTTCTGCAGTTTTTGGGCTAATACCTCTCTAAAATTTCAAAATCTTTTAAATATTTTGTGGAAATTTTGATAGATCTAGCTATTAAGAGCCTTAGATTATCAAATTTGAAAGCGAAGCTGGATTCATACTCCTCAGATTTGATAGGTTTGTAAATTATTTGTATAGATCTGTATTTTATTTGTATAGATATGTTATTTACTTGTGTAGATTTGAAATTTTTGTAACATAATTTTGAATTTTAACACTTGGTTTTTTGGGATTTTCTCTATTTTTGTACATATTGGGTATTGGGTTTTTCTCTTTTCATTTGTGCAAGAATATATTTGAGAAATGAGCCAAGAAAATCTTCAGATCTGAGCTAGATCTAGACCCTGGAAGGCAAGATCTGGGCTCAAAGATTGTTTGCAGAAATAGATCTAAGAAATTAGCCAAGAAAATCTTCAAATTTGAGCTAGATCTAGACCCTGGAGTGCAAGATCTGGGCTCAATTTTTTTTTGCAGGAATAGGTCTGAGAAATCAGCCAAGTAAATCTTCAGATCTGAGATTTTCCAAGCAGATTTGGGGGTTTTGGAACAAATCTAGGCCCTGGAGGGCAATATCTTATCCCAAATCTTTTTATATGACTAACCATTAAAGATTTTGCAATAAATCTGAAGATTTGAAGCAAAATATTTTTTTTCAGAACAAGGGTTTCAAGTTTTGTGGCACCGAAGCCCAGATCTGCCTTCTCCTAGCCCAACGCTAATTCTATTGGGCCTAGTGCTAGCTCTCATTGGCCTCAATTTCCCTTGCTCCATTTCTGATTTGAATATTTGATTTTTTGAAGCTAATCATTGGTGGGTTTTTTCAGAAAATTTGGTAAAAATTTGTGTTTCAGATATTGAAATTTTTTTGGCAACTTGAGCAAGTGATCTTCAAGGCCTAGGGTTTAAGGGTATGATCTCTAAACCATCTTTTTCCTTACTGTTTGCTACAACAGTCATATACCTTTCTAATAGTGGTGAAAACACACATCTAAGTGGTTTGAAACTAACTAAAAAATTGCTAAATACATTAATAAGTCATTTATGTTTGAGGTGTATCAAGAATTTTGCCTAGATCTACATTTTGGGTCATTGTTATCTCTGAATAATTCTATTTTTGTTAGTTTAAAATCAGTTCCTAAGTTGTCTAATACATCAAGGAATTAATTTCTTGAGTTAGGCATTTATCATTAGACTTATTTAATGTTTTAATTGCTGGTTGTAATAAGTATATCAGATCTGATATAATTCCGGAAATCACATCACAACAAGCTGAAAATTTTTGATAATTCATGTGGGCAAGTTTGGAAAAATTTTGGTAAATTTTTGGCATAAAGATATCATTGATAGATTACTGTTTTCATTGTCATATTGCTACTGTCATAAAGTTTTTCTTACTGCTGTCTTAAAAATTAATTTATGAAAATTAAGTACTCTGTCATGGAATTGTGATAAAATACATATATTTTGTTTCATAAACTGAGTATTTTTTTGAGCATCTGTTGACATTGATATTGAATTGCAAAGTTTTTTTTGTTCTTTTTGAGCTAAATTGTGTCAAGAAGATTTGAAATAAGTTGGTGTTTTAACTATAATATCTTCAATAGTTTATTTTCTAGGTCTTCATCTAAAAAAAGGCGAGCATTTCGTTTGGGTAATTGAGGGCTTTTGCGGCATAAGTGTTTTCCCATTTTCGAGTCTAACTTCATCTCATCTTCTGGTGCATTTGCATATAAGTTAACTTTGCATACATAAAATTTACTTCCAAGCATAAGCTTGGTTGATAAAAAGATAGATCTCCATCCGTCTTTTCTTGAGAAACCTGTTTTAATAGTACTTAAAACGGTGACTTTGTAGCCATCAGAGCCACAGTTCTCTGTAGTGTCGGAGACACTGGGTATGTTAAAATTTTAGGAGAGGTATCGTTAATCACACCATAGTGTGCTTCTCCTGATCTTCTCTCTACCAATTACTACGAAATCAGGCTCAACACGGAAATGATTGAAGGGTTCACATTTAAATAGGCATTAAACTAAAATTAACCAAGATTCTTGCATCTGACATTAGTTTTAGCATCTGCATTTCATATAAAATAGTCATTCATCTAAGCAGCAGTTATTAATCGATTACTTTGTCTTAATTTCCCTAGCAAGATCGTTGACTCCATAAAGCACTGGTATCAATCATTTAAAATCTAATCAAATCCTATAAGTCTTGCTAAATCTTAATCAAGTACTTGATTGCTTCACTGTGTCTCCCGAACTGGTTGGTTCCCAACTAGTTCTTCTTCATTCCATTTTTCCATAGGGTCTACCCCTCTTAGCCTGCTGTAGGAAGACAACTTAAACAGAGAGATTGGGGATCAGGGTAACAGCCTCCGATCTAAGCCATTGTCGCGGTGCCTAGACATTTTATGCGACAACAAAAAAATATTAATTATTTTAATATTTCTTCATCCGAGTGGAATTTTTCATTTCTGTGTCTTGGAGATCTCATCTGCCTTAGCCTCTCCACCAAATTTCATGGCTAGAGCACATCCGATGCTACCCAAAATCAACACTTCCTCTTAGCAATGAATGTATTCTAGCAATGCTTCACCATAGAAGCATCACAGTGATCCTCCGCATTGGTCCTTTGTGCTGATGCTTGGCCTGTTGCCTCACATCCTATTAATTTGAAGTAGCATTGGATGTGCTCTAGCCATGAAAATTGGTTGAGAGGTTAAAGCACATGAGATTTCCAATACTCAAAAATGGTTTGGGCAGATTCTAAATAGTTTGGGAGATATTAAAATAATTAATATTTTTAATGAAGTCCATAAGTCTAAACTTGGGAAAAATAAAATATTAATGTGAATTAATATAAACTTTGTTAGAATGGTCCAAAAGTCATGCATCAAGCCAGATCTAATCTTAGCCGTTGATTAGAGATTTAATCTCAACCGTTCATTTTTCAACGAGAAAAGTATAAGAGGAGGCTTGAGGGTCACTTGGAGAACACACTGAGGGAGACCAGTCAGTTCAATTTCTGGAGTGGGGTTAGCTGAGAAATTGAACTAGTGGTCTGGTGAGCAGTCAGGAGGCAGCAAGTACGAAATAGAGAGACGGGATCAACCACTGGAGATCAGCGTTGAGGCAAGAGAGGTAGACGCAGGGCATTTCAGGCAAACATAGAGGCAACAAGAGACTGCGTAGTCACTAGCTGGGCCTGCGTGGGTGACGCAGAGAGGACCAAGGCTGATGCAATCAAGTAGGGCTAACATTGAGTGTCTGAGAGCCATGCAGAGGTCAGCTGAGCTGACGTTGGGATCAGGAGAAGTGCTGGAGAATTTTTCTCTCTGTGGGTAAGCCAGGTTGGCACCTTGTTGTATTGAAAATATTTCTGAATAATAAAATCCTCCCTTGCTGCATCGGTTTTCCCAACTTGGGTTTTTTCGGGGATTGTTGTCCAAAATATCTGTGTCAATGTGTTGATTCTTATGCATATGTTTGTTTCTGTATTATGGTGTGATATCTGCAACAATATTTATTTTAATGTTTATTGAAGTAATTTCATAAATAACTTATTGAGGAATAAGTAGGAAAAGTAAATCAATTGCTGCAGTGATAGAATTTTCACACATCCACTGCACTGCTGCTTCCTGTTCTGCTGCCCATGACACTGGCATTGCCACTACTACGTTTGTACTGCAACTCCCTCTCAAAACGCTGGATCATGCTGCCCATAGCACTGCCACTGCTAACTGCTGCACTGCAACTCAGTTACCAAGTAAGTAACTGACTTCACCCAAACACTGACACCCTGGTTAGTCTGGAACCCTCGTGATGCTAAAGCCACCTTTGCTGCTATCCTATGCTCCCTTTCCTGCTATTGCACTGTTGCAACCTCTTTTGTGCCTCTCCTACTGCCGCAACCTCGACTGTGCTGCTACAAACTTCTGCACTCTAGCATTGCCTTGTCGCTCCATCACACCTTGCTCCTTTCGACACTTGTCATCATGCTATTGTCTTTAAGGGCTTCTGTAGCTGAATGTGATCCAAGAGTTAGGGTACTTCAAGGATCCTGCCCTACTTCTGAATCCTCTCAACTACAGCTCTATGTCTCCCCACCTTTTCTCTAGAGGCGCATGAGCACTCATGGCACAATTGTCATCAGTCTCGACATCTTACTCTGCCTTTGCTGGAGCAGCCTTTGAGTCGGAAGTTTCTCCCTTGCCTTTATTCCTGGGGCATTGAGAGGCATAATGTCCCAGCGCCCCTTAGTTGAAGCACTTGACCTTGGAGATGTCTTTCTTCTTCCTCTTCTGTACTGCCTGTTGTCCTGTTGATGCGAGAGCTGCATCCTCCTCCTCTTTCTTGATTCGAACTCCCTTACTGCTACTCCCTGCCTTGGTTAATCTCTTGAGCTCTTCTTGTCGAAGAGCTGCCCACATCTCCTCCCAACTAGGGAGAGTCGCTTTGCCCAAAATGCTTTGGAAAAATGTCTCCCACTCCTTGGAGACTGCATTCAGGACAGTCTTGACCATGAACTCTAGATTCGGTGTAGACCCCACACAAGTAAGTTGGTCGCGAATTCCTTACAACTTGAGTAGGAACAGATCTATCTCCTCTCCTTTCTGCATCTGATATGACCTTAGTTGATTCTCCAATAACATCTTCCACTGCACGGAAGAGCCCTGGTATAAGGTGGTCAACATTTGCCACATTTCCTTTGCTGTGTTCTTCTCAGCAATATGTGGTATTACACGATCCTTGTCCCCATCTAAGATCATGCATTTCGCCTTCGCCTGGGCCTCCTCATACTTCTCATTTGCATCAGGGTCAACTGGGATAGCTACTCTTTTCAAGGCATAGTCCTTGATGCGATGTTTATCCAGGATTGCCAGGATCCTGGCCTTCTAGATTGGAAGCCCCATCCAATCTGTCCTAATCCCTCAATCCGTTCACTGCCATCTTTGCTCCTCTTTTATAGACTCCCTCTGACTCTTGATTTCCCTCTCGGAAATCCTCTGGCCAACTGTCGAATCACTCCTCTCTAATCCTCCTTTGCCGTTGCAACCCGAATCTAGATTTCTTGGCTAGAAATTTGTCGAGGTAGTGCTTCTCTCTATCTTGGTTCAGTCTCCTTAGACATTGTTTTGCATCGAGAGAAACAATGTCCCACCAGCTCTACAAATCAAAATTTTCATAGCTTCATTAACCCTGGAAACTCAGAGAATCTGAGCCCTTCAGGTTCTGTGCAATCTTTGCGTGGGCTGAATTTGCTCCTCCTGGCCAACTGCGTCAATCCTTCATGGCTCAGAAGGATGATGTGGCTTTGCGTGAGCCTATTCTGCCCTCCCTCGCCTCTACGCTGGCCCTAATGGCTGATGTAGCTACTGCGTGGGCTCCTCCCAGCTACTGCGTCTTCCTTTTCTAAATCAGAATGTTGATGCAGGCACTGCGTTAGCATCTGTGTCACACTCTCTGCACTACATCACTCCTCTTGCCTCTTCAGTGCCGGAACGACGTGTCTCTCGAGACAGCTGCTTCTCTGCTGCAAATTCTTAGATTTCTTGGTTGGTGTCTTCAATCACCTATGATCTACAATCGCTCCGATACCATGTGAAAATTCCTGAATCTAACACATCAGAAACCCCTGCTGCAATTACTGGTTTACAATCTCCTACTGGTTCTTTACATTAACAAGTTATTTAATTACATAAATATCGAAGTAAACACTATTGCAACCTTCACAAATATACAGATCATGCACTGAAGTAAACAGAGACAATAACACAAGGGACACCGTTATTTTTGGACAATCGTCCCCGGAAAAACCCAATTCAGGAAAACCGGTGCATCATATAGAGGGTTTTTATTATTAAGCAGATTTTGTGAATACAACTAGGGTGCCAGAAATGGCTCACCCAACAAAAAATTTCCTCGGCAGTAGTACCTCTATTCGGAGACAGATATTCTGGAAAATCAGCAAGCGGATGATCAAACCCCACAATGACTCTGGCTATTCCCTATGCTGGACAGTGAAAGCTGCTCCAAGCACTACTCAGGAATTGCATCACTCCTCCAGGAGCTGCGTCACTCCATCCCGACTCAGAATCTGCTGATTTTCTCCTAGTTTGCCCCACAGAATCTACCCAGCGCTGCCTCTGAAACCCTCTACGACTTCTGCGTCAGCCCCTACGGCTTCTACATCAGCCTCTACGGCCCTTTGCGTCCTCTGCATCAGCTTTTACAGCCTCTGTGTCAGCCCTTCTAGGGCATGCACTGTCTCTCGCAGCACTTCACTGCCTCTCTGCTATGTATTCTTCAGCCTCAGATGGAAATCCCTTACTAAACTTCCCCTCACTGCAATTGATCACTAACTCGATTTCCTCAGCAAACTTCGCCCTAGGAAATCGAATTCTTGATCTTCCTTCCTGTGTCTCCAACTGACACTCAAGCTTCCTCATATACTTTTCCTGTTGACGATTCAACGATCGAGATGAAGTCCCTAATCACCGACTAAGATTAGCACTGGCTTGATCCTCGTCAATTAGAACTTTCTCATCCATTTTATATTAATACACATTAATATTTTTATTTTCCAAAGTTCAGACTTAGGAACCCATTAAAAATATTAATTATTTTAATGTCTCTTCATCCGAGTGGAATTTCTCCAAATGATTTCTAGGTCTTGGAGATCTCATGTGCCTTAGCCTCTCCACCAAATTTCATGGATAGAGCACATCCGATGCTACCCAAAATCAACAGACAATCCTCTAATTTCACTTGGCATTTATTCCTTGCTTCCTTTTGCATCTTGAATAAGTGTTTTCTAGTGAGATTGGGTGTTTTTCTTGCTACTGCAATCGTTGGTTTCTTTGCTGCTCCATCTTGCATCTTGCTGCATATTTGGTATTTCTTGCATAAGCATTTCATGCTTTGCATCTTAATCCAATTGGTAAATCTAAATAGAAACAAAGTGCTTTATAAAAGGTTAATTGAATTTGTACTTGTTGGATAAGATTATTGCTCTAAAGAGTCACACTCTTTCTATCATTGATAGCTTACATCATTGTGACAGTGGTTCTAAGGAATATCTTTACTTGTCATTGCTATCACATTGCTAAAGAATTGGATAATTGGTTAAATTGTTTGTTGTGGTCACATGGAATAAGCATTTCTTATGGAAATTTCTTCTGTGACAAGTGTAGCTAATATTGTGTGTAGCAAGTGAGCTTCATATCTAAGTCTATATTCTTGTCATTCAAGTCACTCATAGAGCACTTAATTGATAATCATAATTGTAATCATGAGATTGGCTCTTTTTGTCTCTAATTGTCACATCGGCATTCTATTGTTATGATCTAAGCAATCTTAAGAAGTTGCTAATTGTGTTTAAAGGTTGTCATTATTTGCATTCTAGGATTATTGAAGGAAGTATTATTTATGGTCATTTCATGAGCAAGTGTCTATTGTGATCTTGATATCATATTTTAGTGCCATCTATTGAGAACTTTCTTTTGGTGAATATTGTCATTAAAATTTGTTAATAATTTCATTGTCCTAAATTAAATATAATTATAATTTGTTTCTAAATACTAAAGACTATTAACAATCTCACCTAAAGTTAATCTCGAATCTTGCATTTTCATTCTAGGACTAGCCTTGCACTAATTAATTCACCTCCAATCTTAAGTTTGGTTGAAAGACTCTAGGACAACCTTTCTCATCTAACTTGCGAAACTTGTTACTGCTCAAACTAGCAAGGGTCCTAGGAGGGGATTCTATGAAACAACTACTAGGTCGAAGGGCAACAATGGAGCGATAACCCACTGTCACCTCTGCTAAGGCTCCCTGTTCTTTATGGACTTTCACCGATGGGAGGAGACCTGGTATAAGGGGAATCACTTGATTAATGGATCGATAAGAGTATGAGGAGTGATTCCTAAGGCCTACTTAGGTTGCTTGCCTTGAAAGTAACGTGATGGGCTATTTAGGAAGGGATAAGAGAATTCTTGAGCCTAGGTTTGGAAGATATGCTTTAAGAGGGAGATTCTTAGACCTAAGGATCCTTTTGGAGAATTAACATTTATGTGATCTTTTTGAAATTAGAGTTGTAAAGTTGCGGGACCACACATGACCAAATGGACCCAAAATTAGGTCAAGGGTATGGAGTTGATCGACCAAGAAGGGGCTTGACCTAATTAGGGTAGAGAAGAGGATCAAAGGACAATGTTTTTTTTGAGGATTGAATGCAATGATCCAAATGAGGATACTAGCCAAAGGAAAACTAGAGCAAGAAATGGTACCTAAGCTAGGGCTTACTATGTCTCGGTATCCTACCATCGGAATTGCTTCAAATTTGGAGGGCCTCTAGAGGAAATCCTAGCGCAGTTATGGACCAAACATTGAGGTGTTTCAAGGGCTACAATGGAATTTATGTGATGCCCTAGGTGGCCTATTAAGGCTAATCCTAGAAAGTGAAAGAGGAAGCATGAAAAATCATTTAAGTGACCACCAGTGGATGGATTAGTGCCTTGCCTTTGGGAGAGATGGAGTCAAGGTGAACTTGTGATTTGGAGAAACTATACCCAATCAAGGAGGCCTTTAGGCAACTTCACATGGAAATGAGCGCAACTATCCAAGGACTTTGTACTTCAATGTGCAATGTTTGATGACTTATCAAGACGTATTCAACAAAAATAATCTCTAGGAACATTCACCCATTCATACATGACACATGCAAAGATGCAACACTTCAAAAAATAAAAATTTCCACAATTTTGCATAGAATAGCAGTAAATTTCAGACCAAGATAGCAAAAATCCCAACAATATTCACGTGATAATGTAAATAACAAGAATGAACATGGAAAAGATCATTTACATGTACAAATGAGTGTATCCAATCATCAAATTATGCCAATAATAAAGCTCCAAGACCAAGAAGATAGAATCCAAACATCAAAATTCATCCATGAAACCAAACTCGTCCTCCAAAAGGGATGTGAAATCATCCAAGTAGCTACTAAACCAAAAGCCAAGTGATGATGAGAGAAATGAATCACCTCTCATCTATTTATACCATCCCTAATAGTTCAATTTGCCTAATTGGCCTAACTAAACCCCAAATAATAAAATAATGTGCAATACTAACATCCCTTGTGATTAGCCCCAAGGGATAGCTCAATTGGTCAAGTTCCCGTTGCTAAGTACCTAGCCAATTGGGAGGTCACAAGGTCAAATCTCCTCGACGCCCTTGGGGTTAGGCCTAACTAGGTAACCCGTGGATGTAGCAATCACTCAGTGACTGTGAACCACAGTTGAAAAAAAAACATCCCTTAGTGACAAGCCTACCAAGATAGCTCAATAACATAAAAATAAGTCTCTCAAGAGCGCAGAATGATCAGTAAAATGAGTCATTAGGCCTAATGGAGCCTAAAGTGTGCCATGGTAAGAAAATGGACTCCAAACATAGTGGACAAGGGTTTGGCCCCTTGTTTTCCAAGCAAGTCACTGTGGTACTCCCTAGTGTTGATTTCTGGTAGCATCAGATGTGCTCTAAGTCTCAAAATTTGCAGGGAGGCTTAGACACATGAATTATTCAATACCCATAAATCGTTTTGGGAAATTCCACCGTGAGATAGTTTTATTAAATAATTAATTATTTTTAATGGGACCCTAAGTCTAAACTTAGGAAATTAGAATAATTGATGAGTATCAATCTAAACTGTGGGTGTAACTTCTAGATGAAGACGAGGATCAAGACAAAATGATCTAAGCCATTGATTAGAAGTTAATCTGGGCCGTTGGTTGTCCAACATAAATATATAAGAAGAGGATTGAGGGGCACTTGGAGAACACACAGAGAAAGTTGATCAAACAGACCGAATTGCTGAGGCTAGAGCAACGCAGTGATTTAGTGGTGATCACGCAAATAGGGGTAGAGATAGTTTTTGGTTGGAGAATCTTCTCCTAAGCTAAGAATACATTGCAGAGAGGTAGAGAAAGACGCAGAGGAGGCAGCGCAATGCCAGTGAGGGTGACACAACCATGAATGACTCGCAGAGCAACGCAGTGTCTTCAATGCAAAAGTCCGAAATTTAGCTGGGAGTTTGATGTTTAGAGTCGAGGGGCTGAAGTCGAGGCTCCTAAGAGCCAATCGATCCAATAGAGGAAGTGACGCAGTTCCTCAAAGGCAGTGACGCAGACCCACAAAGTGATTACGTAGGGATAGCGCAGAGGTAGCTAGGGATTCGTTGTTTAAGTTGTCGGATCAGCCGGGACTTGTAATGTAGAGTGAGGTAATCTCACTAATTTCTTTTGCCGCGTGATATTCTTTGTACTGGATAGCCAATAACGCATCTAGAGTTTGTATTCAGAAATAACTACTGCTTAATAATAAAATTAAAAACCCTCAGAACTGCTGCACCGGTTTTCCCACATTGGGTTTTTCCGGGGACATTTGTCCCAAAATAACTGTGTAGATGTGTGTTGTATCTCCTTCTTGTTCAGTGTCTTGTTTCAAGATATTATTTTTAAATAGTGAAGGTTGCAGTTGTATTACTTCTATATTTACGGTAGAACACCGTAAATAACTTGCATGGATTAACAAGTAGGAGAAGTAACATCAGCGTGTTGTAGTAGGGATTCCGAGTTTAGGAATTTTCACCCTAGAACCAAATGGTCAATAAAGGAGATCCCACGGGACTAAGATCCAAGGGTAAGATTCAAAAGAGATCAAGGAGTCAAGAGCACAAACTAAGCCCACCCTTTTTGCCAAATCCCCCCATCAATCCATACCCAGAAGTATCCATGATAAATAAACGCAATACTCAATTACCAAATGACAAGACATACCTTTAGATTTGGGAGGCCCACCTTCAAACATATGATCAAAACAGGTGGGTAAGGGATGACATGTCTAGCTCAGGTGCCAGAGAATTGGCAAAACGAGCTAGTAGGAGGCTGCAAGGGGCTGCTCGCTGCCGGTTGAAGTTCATCATTGAGAAAAATTTCTCCTTGATCTAGATTTTGGGGGGAGGCCCCCAAGATCTAAAAAAAATAAAATGCTAGAAGAAGAGGAGAACACACAGTAAGCAAAATCACTAAGAAATTTTGTTTTTATTAAAACAGATAATAATTGTAAAGGCTACATTGTGGTGGACAATCTATCATTTTACAAAATGCGACTTGTTACTTATAGCTTTTTTCGGTCATAATACCACAGGTAAATTCCATGGGTGGGTAAATACCATGGGTGAATGAATACCATGGGTGGATGTCACTTACAATATCATGGGTAAATTCCATGAGTGGATAAATACCATGGGAGGATGAATACCAAGGGTTGATGCCACTTACAATACCATGGGCAGATGCCACTTACAATATCATGGGTAAATTCCATGGGTGGATGCCACTTACAATACCATGGGTAAACTTCATGGGTGAATGAATACTATGGGTGGATGAATACCATGGGTGGATGCCATCTTCCATTCGGATCATTCCTCCCTCCTTAAGAAGCAAGGGTTCCCATTCTGTGAAGTTCTCCCCTGAGAAGCCTTTGTTGAATATGAAGAGCCACTGAAGAGAAGAGTTATGTGTGGTTAATCCATAACCGTGATGAACAAAGATCCAAGGATAGAGATACCCTGTAATGTTTGTGACCAACTGTGATACTGATAGTGTGTGGCCTAACAAATTGATTTCAATAAAGTGTGGGTTTGTGGATGGTTCATAACCATGAAAAATGAAAATCTGAGGATAGAGAGACCCTGTAATGCTTGTGACCAATTGTGATACTAACAGTGTGCAACCTAGCAAATGGACTTCGATGAAGTGTGGGTTTGTGGATGACCCATAACCATGAAAAACAAAGATCGGAGGATAGAGATACCCTATAATGCTTGTGACCAACTGTGATACTAACTGTGCGTGACATAGCAAATGGACTTCAATAGCAAGGATTTTGTGTGGTTGACCCATAACCATGATGTTGAGTGTTGATGAAGTATCAGGTGCCTACATAGCCTGGGGTGGGAGGGCATGTCTCCAAAGGGAACCCACTCCGAATGCTGCTTCAGATTTAAAATGGTCATAACTCAGATAATATAACTTAGAATATTTATTATATCATGTTTTTGGAAATAGAATAATCATTATGCATTTGCCCATGTGATTTAAATCCCTATCTGGACACTCTGGAAACTCAAATTTGCGCTGCAACTACCCCGCTGTCACAAAAGTTCTGAAAAAATAACTGATTTTAAATCAACGTTATCTCCCTCATCTGAACTCCAATTCGACTGAATTTTTTTTGAATTTGGGTATTTTTTCTCAAGGAATTCAAATATGTAATTTTTTTGGTAAATTTTATACCAAAACTTTCAGATATGATCTGAAAACTCGCCACCCAAAAAAATCCTGCAAAAAAATGAAAAAGAGAATTCTTCCCGCTTTACCCAAGAAAGTGATTTGTAGAGGTTGTAGCACGTGCATGAAGTATGTTGAATATTGCTGCAAAAAAATGAAACTGAAATATGTGACCCTCATTCCCATGGAGTCATAACTTGGCTCTGATACCACTGATCTAGATCTTGGGGGAGACTCCCAATACCATAGGTAAATTCCATGGGTGGATATATACCATGAGTGAGTGAATACCATGGGTCGATGTCACTTACAATACTATGGGTAAATTCCATGAGTGGATAAATACCATGGGAGGATGAATACCAAAGGTCAATGCCACTTACAATACCATGGATGAATGAATACCATGGGTGAATGCCACTTACAATATCATGGGTAAATTCCATGGGTGGATGAATACCATGGGTGGATGCCACTTACAATACCATGGGTAAACTCTATGGGTGGATGAATACCATGGGTGGATGCCATTTTCCATTTAGATTACTCTTAGGGATATCACCCACGAAGTGGTGGGTAACAAGGCCATAGAAAACGACCTTACTTGAACAGGATCTGTTCTATAGGTTGTACGTCAAAGTCTGTGTAGATTCCTATTCAGACAAGCACAAAAATCCGGAAGATGAATGATGGCTCTCGGGCCAGAGCGCGAATGCTGTGATGGTTGGGGGTTTCCACTCCCATCCTTCTCCCGATGAACGTCCCGTCTGTGACATTTCCAGTTCCACACGGTGAAGGCCCGAGAGCGTTTTGACGGATTCTCACAAAATAAAAAACAAGGCCATAGAAAATTGTCTCACGAATAATAATTATTAGACAAATTGAATCCAATGTTCGTGAATGTGAAAAGCCATGAATCCAAATTTAAAAGGGGCCAAAGGGAATCAACTTATATTTAAGACCGTGAGCAAGTCAAAGTGGAATTATAATTTCTTTATTTTTTAGAAGGCCGCCGTCAAATTTCAAAAGGAGAGCCCAGAAAAATCGAATCTTTCAATTGAAGGAAGCGACATCATATTTTTTTTACAACGTGGAGTCCAATTATTGAAAAAGGCCAAAAGTCATTCTAATCTAGATTAATAAAAGTTGTCGACTCTTTGTTTGAAAGGCCGAAATAATTTATTGGGAGTCGAATTTCGATTTAAAGGGGCTGTGAATTAAATTTTCCTAAAGAGGCAGGGCCAATTATTAAGGGTTAGTTCAAATTAAATTAAAGGGGCAAAATTTCATCAAATTTTAAAAGGCGTCTAATATTTTCACTGAGTTTGGGCATGCAAATTTGTTTTGACAATCGACTGAGCGCATGTATGGGGGCCATCCAACCTTGCCGAATTGTTGCGTTTGCTTGGAGCAAGTCACCTGTGCGCATAAGGTGGCATCATTCTGAGTGAGACTGATCGGTAGTGGAATCACGACTACCATTGAGATTAGGTGAGCTGCATCGACCAAGCAGAGAACAACGGTGCCACATTACTTAGACCAGAAAACAGGTGTCCAAAGAAAGCAACTTGGAGTTGCGTTGATCACGAAGACCAAGATATTTTCGAGAAATATCACTGTCTACAAAACAAGCATCGTTTATTTTTGATTGCATTGTGACTGTGTATGGAAAACCAAGAATCGAATCGCCTGTCTAGTGAGACTGATCTGTAAGTGAATCAAAGGGCCCACTCAGTGGCTGGACATGTGAATATTGATGGTGGTCAAGGTTTGAGTAATTAAAATGAGTGATATCACTATATGGAAGCCGCATTCCTCACTATATGTTGTTGGCTAATGTATTTCTCAAGAACTGCATACTTGTTGGAAAGTTGAACTTTCCACGTCAGCTAGTAATTGCTATCAATTAGAGACAATGTGTATAAGGAGTTGTAGTGAATCGATCTGCTGGAGAACACAAGTGTATTGAAGTCCGCTCAACAATGTAGATGCGCATTGTCATTGTGACATACAGAAAACAAAAAGTTGTGATATGCGTGATAGGTGTGCGTAAAGTTCAGGAGCCAGCAAGTCATTGGAAAGGACGAGCAATTGGCTGAGGTTTGTAACCTTGAGATTGAGCAAGTTTCCTCTGCTAGAAAGTGCGAACTATATGAGCAGTTGTAAGGAGCATTGAAGAAGAAATAGAGGCACAACAATCATTCATTCACGAGGCTGTGATTGTTGTGGGGAGCAGGTCCAACATTCAGTGGTCTTGGAGCCTTTGAAGATCACAATACTGGGGTCTCTCATTGCCTAAAATCTCGAAGTTTGTGCACTAAAATTGCACTAGGTTCCTCTATTCTCACTGCTTGCTTGAAAGATCGCTGAATTTATTCATGCATTGTATTATTTTAAAGGCTATGTAATTGTTTTGTGCTAAGACATTGTTGAGAGGGTTTGGTGTCAAAAACTATTTTAGTCACTATGGTAGGGAGCCCATAAAGTGTTGAGAGCTAAGATTACTTATCTTTGTTGTCAATATTGTCCTTTGCATTGCATATCGAGTGAAACACTACTTATTGTCATAAAATTTCCATAGAGGTACTTTTCATATATGCTAGACAAATTTAAGGGAAAAAGGGTTATGACATAAATTATAAGTCGCTTTGTGTGATTGAGGGGCAGTTTAGGAAGAGTCTTGTCTCGGTGTTGTTGGTCTAGAGTCCTGCTAAAATTTGTTGGTATTGAGTCAGTTGGTCATATTATTTCTGTTGTCAAGGTCTTATACAAGCCAACTTGATGTGCTTGACTTCATTGAAGATAAAACATGGATGAAACTTTCATAAATTCCCTTAATAAACTAGTAGCAACAACCAACATATCCCTTTCTAAGGGAATACTTTCTATGTTACAGCAAGAGCAACCACAAAAAGAACATGAGTTGGGACCCAAAATTTATGCACTTGGGACAGATTTGAAACACATGAGGGTTATAGTGAAAGACCTTCTCAAACTAGAAGAACTTGCTTCACTTCTCTCCAAGGTGCATCACTCAGATGGTAAAAACTTATTTTGGGCCCTAAAACCAACTATGATTGCCCTAATACAAAACAAGTTGTTGGAGTACCCTTGTGAAGGGGTCACACTTCCAGTTGCCTCCTGTCTCAGTAGTATCATGATGCTGAGTGCACCTATACCTCGTTACAGTGATGATATAATGAGGAGAGTCTTCAGACTGATAATAGAGACCTTTTAGGATTTCGATAACAGTGAGGGTCCTACATTTGGGAAGAAGCTTGAGATTCTAGAATTCATGGCCCTGGTTAGATCTTATGACATGATGCTTGATTTGGAGTGTGATGACCTGATTCTCCAAATGTTCCAATGCTTCTTCAGCATTAGGAAACATCATCCAGACACAGTCATAACACACATGCTATCCATTTTGTCCTCGTGTATGGGAGGCCATGATGCCATTTGCAGGAGGTGGCGGACTAGATTGTTGACCATTTGGAAGAAGGAACAGTTGGTCTCACCGGCTGCTTATGAACTAGCCGAAAGGTTGGTTGAGAAAAACATTGGGTTGTTTAGAAGAGAGTTGACAATGGAGGAGTGTAATATTTTTAATTAGCCATGGCTAATTAGAATATTTGATTTTGCTCAATTTTGCCTTCTATAGTTATTTATAAATAAAAAGGTGAGGAAAGGGGGACATAACTCACTTTTAGAATAAAGTCACTCCCTAGTAGCACAACGTTGTGACTTAAAGGGGAGCCAAGGGGGCCATAGGACCACGTAGAGAAGGGGCCCACGCAGGCACATGGAGGGACTCCGTAGATGGAGAGGAGCACCTGGCAAGAGATGGCTACGTTGGAGGAGGTGGGCTTTAGGGTTTTGAGAAAGGCCAATGCTATAAAAGAGAGAGGAGCCTCCTCATTTTGGTATTCGATTATGTGCATTTAAGCTAGTCACTTCGACTTAGAGCACGCTGGCTATTTAGCCTGTTCGCACCACTGTTTAGTGCATCGAGTGTCTCCATTCGGAGATCTCACCCTTAGCCCCGGGGGACTTCGAGTGCCTGCTCGGGCAAGGTAATTTCATTAGTCTTTTATAGGAGGATCAATTTTAGAGTCGAGGAGGAAGTGGGCATTGTGATGACTGCGTAGTCTTGAGAGAGGAAGACGCAGTTCCTTCTGGTATGAGTTTCAGATTGGGTTTATGTGGAGGATTTGAGTTGGGAGGTTGAGCAAGGGATCAACCCTTGCATATTGGAGGATTTTGGTAGAGTTTCGGGCAGAGTCTTGGAGGGTTTACTTCAGTGGCAGCGCAGAGCCTTGAGGGACAACATAGATCCTCAAGGGGGTGATTTTCGGGGGTCAGCTATTTCAGAAAAGCTTTCTAGGTTTTTCTAGGTTTGTTGACCAGAGGTCGATTCCAGAGTTTCAACATTTGTTGTGGAGGGGAACAGCCCCAAATCCTCACTTGATTCTAGCAGTAGTAGCAGCACAACAGTTCTTCGGCAGCTTGGACGCAATTCAGAAAGAGGCCATTTTCTTCCATTCTGAGTGTATTTCTTCACTTGCCTTGTGCAAGTCGAGGTGCTATCTTTCTGATCACCTTTGTACTCTATCCATTACTCAGCATAATAAAATGGCTTAGCATTTCTCTCTGCATTTCTTGAGTATCTGCTATATTCTGTGTATGCATTATTGTATATTGCACTACTGTTATTTTTATCTCTGTGAGCTTCCTGGCTACTATACCACTTGTGTGTTTTTCTAGTTGGAGTTTGCTTGTGTTCGAGGGATATTCCTGCAAAGGGATATTACAGTGGTATCAGAGCATAGATTTGGCCCACCCTGTGGAGCTAGCAGTCTATGACACTGAGGGAGAAGCCCTACATCTATTATAGAGGTAGGAAATACAGAGATATTGAGCGTAGGTTGGAGAACACTTACGGAGAGGGAGATTGTGTTTGGGTGGTGGACACAGAACAGGAGGAGCCAGTGGCGAACACAGAACAGGAGGAGCCTATGGTGGACGCAGAGCAGGAGGATCCGATGGCAGATGAGGACGGGAAGAGATTTGCGGACATGCTCCTCAAATCAGTGCAGGATCTGTCGAGGCAGATCGAGGTGATGGGGCAGAGATTCACATCAGTGGAGGCTAGACAACATGAGAACCCACGGGTTTTCCAGGTTAGTGAGGGATTGGGTACATCCCACCATTTGCCAGAGCAGGGTGCCACTCAGCGTGATACTACTCCGTAGATGGCTTCACATACCCCTACACACTCTACCATGCCCACTTTCTTAGGAGCAGACACGGGGGCTGGAGCCCAGCGAGAAGCAGAGACCGGTCATATGGGCGATTATTTTGCAGAGTACCAGGCCTATGGGCAGGAGTTCTGGGATGCTCTCTCATTCAGAGACTTTGTTCAGCTCCAGCGGGATATTAGAGCCCGCGACCATCACAGAGGATACCGGCATTATCATGATGGTGACACCCACCGCGCAGCTAGTAGATTCCACTTGCCTACGTTTGATGGTTCATCAAACAGTTCGAAAAAGTCTTGGGTGGAGAAGCTGGACATCTATTTCCAGCTTAACCAGATGTCGGAGGCAGAGGCCATCAAGGTGGCGACATGACATTTGGATGGTGAGGCTTAGGATTGGTGGTTCCATGGGATGGTTACACTCGGACACTCCACAGTGACGACATATGCCGAGTTCACCAGGAGATTGATAGAGAGGTTTGACCGGACAGATCCAGAGCAACACTTTGTTGAGTTGATGAGGCTCAAATAGACAGGGAGCCCAGAGACCTGCATTGTAGATTTCTTGAGGGTTTCAGATCTATCCGCGGCACAGAGGATCTACATGTATGTTGAGGGGTTAGCAGAGCCACTTCGGGGTTTAGTCCGATCCACTAGACTAGCCACACTCCAGGATGCTATTAGCAGGACCTGGGAGTTACAAAATGTCTTACCCAGGACCCAGACACCTTACCCCCAGAGACAACTTTCCAGTCTAAGGGGAAGGATGTGAGAATTCCGCCTCCAAAGGGGAATCCAGGACGAGCACAGATTGACGGTGATGCCAGGAGGGAGTTGAAGAAGAAGCAGTTGTGCTTTACCTGTCAGGAGCTGTGGGCACCAGGACATAGATGTGCTGTTGGCAAAGCACATTTTATTGAGGTCTTCTCCGAGAGCAGTGGGGAAGAGGATGAGGAGGTTGATGTGGAGGCAGGAGATAGTCATGCCGTGCAGGGTCCTTCGCCACCTCCACCGCCAATAGTAGGTGGTGCAGCTTTTGCACCTACCGGAGGGGCCCTTGTAGCATTGCGAGGAGTCCCCAAGTATTTGACGCTATGCGTATGGGGGACAGTATGTGGTCAACGAGTATCAGTTTTGGTTGACAGTGTGGCAACCCACAACTTTATCGATGCAAAAATGGTTGAGCGGAGAGGTATACAGACAGAGAGCTTCGATGGATTTTCAGTTTTGGTCCCAGGAGATCAGACCATGGTGTGTGCTCGTTACATCCCAGAGTTATCAGTGACGATGGGCACCTACACACTGACTGACCACTTTTTCGTGGTCGATATTCCGAACACCAACATGATACTAGGTGTTCAGTCGCTTATCACTCTAGGGAAGGTCATGACAGATTGGAAGACCCTAGAGATGGAGTGGGATGATGAGAAGACAGGGAGGCATGAGAAGATACGGGGACAACACACATATCTGCCTCAGACTGTTTCGACTCATCGGATGGAGGCAGTCTTCCGGAAGGGAGATGTATAGTGAGCAATGGAGTTGCATGCATCAGAGTTAGGGACTACAGGGCAAACGGTACATCCAGAGATACAGTCCATCCTTGACCAGTATGCCACAGTGTTTGGGTAGATTCCGCCAGGACAGCCACCGGACCGGGGGTTTGAGCACACCATTGAGCTTGAGCAGGGCATACAGGCAGTGATTACTACCCCCTATAGGCATCCCAAGGCCTATTGGGATGAGATTGAGCGGGCCATTCAGGAGTTGCTGGCTCTTGGGCACATTCGGCCGAGCATGAGTCCTTTTGCTTCTTCCGTGGTGTTGGTGAAAAAGAAGGACGACACATTTAGGATGTGCATTGACTATAGGGCCCTGAACAAGAAGACACTGAAGAATAGGTACCCCATACCTAAGATGGATGAGTTGATGGATGAGTTGAGAGGAGCACGGTTCTTCTCAAAGATTGATTTGAGATCTAGGTACCATGAGATTCATGTGAGGGAGCAGGACATTCCCAAGACCGCCTTCAGGTGTCACTATGGGCACTTTGAGTTTTTGGTGATGCCCTTCGCGCTAACCAACGCCCCAGCTACATTCCAGTCCTGCATGAATCACATTTTCCGTAGTCACTTAAGGAAGTTTGTGTTGGTGTTCTTTGATGATATCCTCATCTACAGCAGGACTTGGGAGGAGCATCTCCAGCGCATTGAGATAGTGTTGCGCATCTTGGAGGAACAACAGTTTTATGCCAAACTCTCCAAGTGTGAGTTTGGGTTAACGGAGATGTTGTACTTGGGACACATCATAGGGGTGGACGGAGTGAGAGTTCACGAGGAGAAGATCAAGGCCATCAGAGATTGGCCGGAGCCGAGGAACGTGACGGAACTTTGGGGGTTTATTGGCATTTGTACTTACTACCAAAAGTTCGTCAAGCGTTTCTCAAAGCTTGTTGCACCACTGACAGATCTGATGAGGAAGGGGGCATTCAATTGGTCGAATATATCGCAGCGAGCCTTTAACAAGCTCAAGGAGATTATGAGCAGCTGCCCAGTGCTTGCATTGCTGGATTTTTCGCAGCCATTCACTTTGGAGTGTGATGCATCAGGAGAGGGGATCGGCATAGTGTTGATGCAGGGAGGTCACCCTATAGCCTTTGAGAGTCGGAAGCTCCTTCCGCATGAGAGGTTGTATTCTATATACGACAAGGAGACGTTGGCCATTATGCATGCATTGGCCAAGCTCCGACAGCATTTAGTGGGTAACAAGTTCAAGGTGAGGACTGATCACAACAGCCTCAGGTTCTTTTTGGAGCAAAAACAGCTACAAGAGATGCAACAGAAGTGGATCAGTAAGATCCAAACGTATGACTTTGACATTGAGTATGTCAAGGGTAAGAACAACGTGGTAGCAGATGGCCTTTCACGTAGATTAGCCACGTTGTCTCTTATGAGCTTGGACACACACTGGAGGGCTCAACTCTTAGTAGAGTACTTCAAGGACAAATTTGCATGTGAGATTCTAGATGGGCAGGTGGCACATGACAGGTACAGGGTGGTCGATGAGATCATCTAATACAGGACTGAATCTTCTTGACTGAGGGATCTCAGCTCAAGAAGAAGATACTTCGGGCATCACATGATTCACCATTGGCCGGCCATCAGGGGTTTACCAAAACCTACAGGACCATTAGAGTGAGGTTCATGGAAGGGCCTCAAGGAGGATGTACTCCAGCATATCCGGGGGTGCGATGTTTGCCAGAGGAACAAGGGGGAGATGAGCCATCCGGCAGGATTATTGCAGCCTCTTCCCATTCTGGAGGGGAAATGGGAGTGTATTTCGATGGACTTCATCACAGGGTTGCCTATGGTACAGGACAAGGATTGTATCTTTGTCGTCGTTGATTGACTGACAAAGTACACACTTTTTTTTGCCATATCCGCACACTACACAGTAGCGCAGGTGGTCGAGCTATTCTTTAGAGAGGTCTTCAGGCTACATGGTCTTCCTAAGACCATCACTAGTGAAAAGGACAGCCATTTCATGGGTGGGTTTTGGTAGGAGCTTTTCCGGTTGGTGGGGACGAAGTTGACACCGAGTACCAGTTATCACCCTGTTGTGGTAAAAACACAAACCCCCCCATTATTGATGCGTCCACTTCGAATAATGGGGACCCTTTCTATTAAAATTTGGCCAAATACCTTTTTGGATTTTTATTTTAGTTGATTGCCCTACGCTTTTGTTAATTTTCAGTTTTCTTTGGATTCTTGTTTTGATTGCTTTGTTAGAATCGATTTTTTATAAGCTTCACATTGACACTTGTTTCGCCTCATTTGGTCAACTGGTTTGAAAATGGCACTCCTTTGAAAGTCTGATTATTTATGTAGCCTGGGTTAAAAATGCATAAAATGTACAATATCGCATTGTGTAAATAAATTTGCCCAATAACGCATTCATTTTAAATATTAATCCATAGCAAGTTTTTACTAACATTTTTCATTTTAGTTATGCAACCAAATTATTAAGCATCGGGATTTAAGAAATTCGCTCCAATTTCCAAATCAAATCCTAATCTCGAAAACCCAAACATTCAAGTGACTGTAGTTTATTTTTTATTATTTTTTTTTATTTTTCCAAGTAGCTGTAGTTTAGATAATTTCACAATTTAACTAAATTTCATTAAAATAAAATCAAAACAAAACATTAATTCTATATATTAATCCAAATTAATAAATTATTATTATAAAAAATAATTAATTTAATTATTAAAATTAATATATAAAATTAATATATGATAAATAAAACTTGATCGCATTGGGGATTTATATCGGCGCATGTCATTCCATACCTCCGATCCCCGATACATCCATATCCCCGAATGCCGAAAAGCAAAAAGGAATAAACATATATTTCAATGCATCGCATCGGAGACTTTTATATGATACGTTAACAAGGCCCCGATAACCATGATTCCTTCCGATCCGATATCACATCGGGGATTTTGTATTGTGCAAAATTTTAAAAGCTCCGATTGCCGATGCTCCTTCATGTCGATACTCCTTCACACCCCGACTTACCGATGCAATGCGGCATTAACCAAAATTTTAAAAACATGTGTTTAAATATGAATGTTCCATCGCATCGGGAGTCTTCATCCTAAGCAAACTTTATGCCCCCGACACCACGCTTGCGCCGATGCGATAAGTCAAACTTTGGTATTCGTTTTAAGCTCACGTATTAATTTTATTTTTAGAAATCGTTTATGCTACCATATGATTCGTATGTTACCATATGAATAAGGGAGGTAGGTAGTGTTAGTTGAATATTAGTTTAAATATTAATACCTAAACAATTAATTTTAAATTAATTAAATTAATGAATATGTAATATTTATTTAATTTAAATTTAATTATTATTTATATTCATTTTAATTAGTTTATAAATAGTTAATATTTTAGTTAGTTAGATATTGATTAAAAAATAGATTAATATTAATTAACAGTTAGTTTAGTTTATGATTAATCATTAATTTAGAATTAATTATTATTCTAATTTAGGATTTGATTTTTTTAATTAAAATCTTCATTTTTAGCCCAGTAACAGAATTTCCAAATTCATGCCAGATTTGATCCATCAACTTTGAAGGTTCATAGATTGAGTTATACTTGGCCAAATGAGGCCCAGGACGGCTCATTGGAAAGATAAAATCAGGGAGAACATTTCTGAGGAGGTTTCATTAACATATTTGGTCATTTATTTGGTCGAAAATCAAGCAAAAGATCAAGCTCCGAATTTCTAAAACAAAATAAATTTTCTGAGTTATTTTCTGCATTTTCATTTGCCCAAGCCTCTTCTAATTGCATATCCATTCGTCAATAATATCCTTGGCCAATTAAATCATCCCAGGCATCAAGAGAAGGTTTATATTTTATTTTCAGTTAGTTATTTAAATAGAATTTGATTGGATTTGATTTAAATGCCAGCAATGCCATGTTGATTTTATTGTTGCATTTTAATTTATTTTGATTTCTTTTTGCAGGAAAACAGTGGAATAAATATGGAGAAAAGGATCTCAATCAATGAGAATGCTCCAGCAATTGGATTTGACAGATTTCTCTTCACCAAACTTTCCTCTCAAAAATTCCTTCACAGATAGTATAAGTAATAGATTGCAGAATGTAAAAAAGGGCTGCTCTCCTCTGCAATTTTAGACTTATAAAAGCACTACTGTAATAGGAATTTAGAGTTGTAGGAGAGAGGAGAGAAAATCTCAGATCTGGGGATTATTGAGGATTTTCCCTTTGTATCTTGAATTATGTGTGAGGGGCAGAGTTTGCACTATTGTGGCTCTAGTTTTGAAGGCAGAAGTTCAAGCAATATAAAGGGCTGTTGGAGACCAAGGATAGAGAAATGGATGCAATAAATTGGTATTTCTAATACTACTGTTTCAAATATCAGTTTTAATTTTATGGTGACAGGAATGTGTCATTTTATTTATGTTTGTGCACTATTGTCAATATGGGTAATTTGTCTCAATCTTGTTATTATGTATCTATGTTTTTATGGATTAATTTCTCATTTTTGAGTAACTACTTACTCTGAAATCTATCTTATGAAACTGATTTATTGAATGGTAATGTGTTGTGAATTATTTCCTCATATCATTATTCAATTATTGGATTTATTGATTTCATAATCAATTCATTTTTGTGAACTGCTTCCTGGAATGTTATTGGTTTATTATTTCAAGTTTTAAGGTCTCAATAGAATGTGTTTTGGTAACCATAATATCAGTTAATTGAACTACTTCATTAACTTGATATTTATTATAAACAAGACATATTTAAATCCCAATATTTTAATTATCTTGCTCTTAGTTGGGTTAGATCTATATCCGCCTAATTAAGATAGGATTTAGATTAGTTTCTTTTATTTGTATCATAGAATAAGCTTGCATTTAGAGTAAAATCTACATTTTTAAGTCCTCTTCTCAAAGAGGCAAAACTTTAGTTGTGGCTTGGCTGAACCCAAATCAGCTTAAGGGTCATTCTCATCCCTGATCAGCAAGGAGAAGTGATCTGATGTCCCTGTCTATTGGTAGTTAAAGATACAATAGCAATAGGGAGAAGGTAACTGGACCTAGACGAACTGTTGGAGCCACCACACCAAACGGAAAAGGAGCTGCTTTAAGGTCCGGACCGGGTGGTTATCCCCCAATGTTGTTGCAGCGATTTTCGAGGCATCAACATTTTTGGCGCTAGAAAGAGGGCCTGAGATTTTTTGTCTATTGGAGTCTTTTCAAATTTTAATATTTTATTTATTGCAATGGCTCCTCTCAAACTTCCAATTTGGAGTTGTATCCATGGACGTGCATCCTCCAATACTCCACCCGAAGTGGTAAGACTCGTCTCAGGTAAAGTTCAATGGTAAGAGAAATTCTTCTGTTTTTAATCATGTCTTTCAATTTATTCAAAATGTTTCAAATTATGATTTTCAAGGAATTGATGAAGGCATCTTATGCAGAATTTTTACTCTCACATTTACGGCAAAAGCCAGAAGCTGGTGTAGAACTCTTCCAGTTGTTTCAATCCACAGCTGGGATCAATTTGTTACAATTTTCATTTGTAAATTTGACAGCTATGATTATGAACAGGTATGTGAAGAAATTGAATATTTACGAAGGTTTGAAAATGAGTCTGTTAATGATTTTAATATTCGATTTCATTTAAATTGCTTAAGATTTAAAGACGAAGATAAACCTACAGAAGAAGAATCATTAGATTGGTTTGAATATATTTGTTCTCTTCCACCCATTCCCAATCCATATGAAATTAATTTAAGCTTTGTTCCATTCCATTACAATATAAATGAGAATCCCAATTTGGATGTGCAAATAAATTGTGATAAAATGGTTTCACAAAACTTGGAAAATATTTCTAATCAAATGCAGGAAGACAACAACAGCAATTTTGGAGAAAGAACTGCTTTGGAATATGAAAATTACTCTGCGGTCAATTCAGAAAATCAGATCGCAAATCAACAAGTACAAGCAGCAATCGAAGTAAATAATAAAATACAAACTGCTGTACAAATTTCTGAATTCCTCCATGATGAGCAAATGCCGAAATCACAGCAGCAAAGCAGCCTTCTTCAAGAAAGCATGAGCGTACAAAGGAATGATTTAGAATCTGAGATTTACAATGAGCATAATGCACAAGAGTTCTCAAACAGAGACAGTTTTAAATGCATTGTTTCAGGTTCACATTTTTCCCTTTATCCTGATATTTTTAATGATGATAATTTTTCCCCTCTTGATATTAATGATATTTCAGAAATTAAAGAGGATGATTTAAACGAATTGCCAATAAATTTTTATCAAGATAGAGAAACAATGATTGATCATTCTTTTGCCATTAATGAATATGAAATCCTTGTTCGTCCTTGTTTGGATATATTGGATGAGATTGAAGGGAATTCTACAGAATCTTGTGAGGTCATTTATGATGATTATTTTGATATTGAGGATGTTGATTTCAATTTTTCTCAGGATAATCCTCATGATAAAATTCATATAACATCTATAAATGAGGAACGTTTTAATCTAGAAATTATTCCAACCAATCCTCATTTTAGAGTAGCAGATTATCTTCATGATTTCATTGTTCAAGAAAACATTCCAATTTATGATTCATATCATGATCAAACTCTCATTCCTACTCATAATCATAATTCGTTTTCTAATTCACAAGTTGGAATTCAAAATTTTTCAAATTCCATAATTCTGGCCAATCCTTGTGAAAATGAAATCATTTCAAAACAATCCCAATTATGTTGTAACATTAGTTGTAAAAATAGTGATTTCATTTTATTTTTTCCTCAGTTATTTTGTTCAAATTTAGAGTTATTTTCTGATTTTATTTTGCAAATTTTTCATACTTTTCGCTAGCATATTGAACACCTTACTATCAAACACTCAATTGATGCATTTCCCAATTGGGAAATTCAAGTTTCATATTATAATCATCAGCATCAAAAGATATTAATATTCCAATTTAAATCAATGCTAATGTTTAATCAAAAGCTTCTATTTTTTCAAAGGCAATGTCGACAAGAGAATGTATTTTTGCAACCTGGCCAACAATTTAATTCAATTAATACTTTTCCATTTCATTTGAAAATTTTCCATCCATTTTTCATTAATTCATTTGAAAAATATTTGGAAATTTTTCTCTCAAAGGAAACGGTTAATAGCTTAACATTTGTACATAACACTAACAATTTTTTCCAGGCCTTTGAATTTGAAAACTCATATCCACAATTCGGCCTGTCATCTCCTCTTTTGAACATTTCCCAATCATTAATGGAAATCCATCCAGATTTTTGTGATCCAATTGGTATCAAATTAGAAAGGAAATTTCATGAGAAAGAGATTTTAAATCAGTTACTAACAATAACTGTACATTTTGATTTCATATTTAATTTTCTTAGTTTAATTAGATTTGTATTTTTATTACTAACATTTAAACTGTACATATATGCGGGAATAAAAATGAGAGAATGGTTACACTGAAAATATGACTATACCTAGTGATTTTCATGTATATGGTTAGAATAGGAGTAGAATTAATCTAGTTAGCTTGTTTTATGTAGTTAATTTATTTGTAACAGTTCTGTAGATTAAAAAAATAAAACAAAGCAATCAGCCTTCTCATACATGTTCAGTGGAAACATTTTTCCTTATTAGAAAAATTTAATCCTTGCTTTCCTTTTTGAAATTTCTTATAGCGATATCTCTACTCTGCCTATTTTGAATAATGTCTTGATTAAATTCAATTAAAGTTGCACTTGGTATCGATTGCCTGAAAGCCACTTTTCTTTATTTCGAGATTTCCTTCTAAGATTTTCTTTTGACATTTATATGGAAAGGATTTGAGGATATAAAAGCTTCATGATCCCATTATCCCATGAGATGTATGATTGACTATGATAAGCCTAATTCTAATTCAATCATTATTAGTCAGTCTAACCTGTCACGGTAATCATATGAAGTTCATATTATCTTCCTCGGAATTTGCCAAACGCTGATCTTAAGGATGCCCATTTTTCCAAGTGCACACATTTAAATCAGTTTTGATATTTTTCTACAATTAGTGGCTTAATCTCATTCTAATCTTTAGTTTATTATCTGATGCTGTAAAACGAATCATGTTTATTTACTAAAGGCATTATTGAACAGACACTATAACAATACATATTTTTCTCAAGATTAATTTGGAATGAGCAGAGGTAATAAGTTGTTATTTCACTTCGAAAGGGAAGCATAGTTTCATATTTTTTGAGTCTTTGGTCGGAGAATCCACAGTAAGAGAATTTTTACACCAACGTTTCGAATCCCAAATGGGATCCATCATCAGGGTTAAGAGATGATAAAAGAAGAGCAAGAATGAAGAGATAAATACTCAAGAGCGAAGGAATATTGAAGGAACAGCACAGGTTGGCAAGAGAGATTAATAATAAAACCTAAAAATAAACTAAAATCTTTTCTTTATTATATTTTTAAATTATTGCATAATATTTTAATAAATTAATAATAATTAATTAATATCTTATAATTTCGCAATAATACTTTAATAAATTAATAATATTTAATTAATATCTTATAATTTTGCATTAATAATTTCTATGAATTAATAACATTAAATTAAAATCTTATAAAACATAATCTTGATATAACCTAGCACCTATATTAAAATAATGACTCTAAAAACATAATATAAATATTAATATTATAAACCTAAAATCTAAAAACCTAAAAACATTAATATTTATATAACCTAATATTTATAAAGCTAAACCTATATAACTTATTATTATATATAAAAACCTATATTAAAATTAATATCTATAAAGACTTATATACAGTTAATACATATAAGTGATAATATTATAATATATATTAAGTCTTATATAATAATAGTATAATAATATATATTAATCTTAATACCTATAAGACTTAATATATAAAAATCTGAATTAATAATAGAACTTAATATATTAATATCTATAGGACCTAATGAATATAATAGAATTAATATATAAAATGAATATAATTAAAATGAATATTTAAAATCATAGATCTATAAAAACATGTAAAATTAACTGTTTAAAAACCTAATGGCTATAGAACTTAATATATATTTAAAACTAAATCTATAAAACTTAATATTATATAACCTAAGGAATAAATTAATATTAAAATCTATAAAACTTAATAAATAAAATCCACATACCTAGTCTATATTCTAATATCTAAACCATTATCTATATACCATAGTATTAATATAAATATAACCTAAATTATGACATAAATTATAAATTAAAATCTAAACTATATTAAAACCTACATTAATGTCTAATAAGAATCAAAACCTGAGAATGAAAAGGGAAAGGGAGGGAAAAACTAACCTGCCTGACGACTTACCTGGGGTTGGTTGGACGTTTCTTGATCTCGCTGATAAGGGGGAGCCAGCTTCCGCTAATCTCCAAACCGCTGTCTCTGTTCAGATTACAAGGATGCTTCAAGATTTCGAGGGCTTCTCTGATTTTCCGTCTCTGTTGTTGCTCTTCTCTTGCGATAATTGAAGCATTTTCTAAGAAGATGTGGTGTTTAGTCTTCGAGGAGTGCTCTGCCAAGGCTGAGGTACGATATCTTCCATTCCTGATGTCAGCGCCATGTTCTTTAAAATGGAATTCAAGACTTCTCTATTTTCATATTTAAATTTATTTCTGGTAAATTTTATATTCCACGGACATCAATAAACAGATTTTATTTAGACTGATTAGGCACTTAGATTTAGAATAAATAATGAGGTGATTTTAAACGAAAGAAAATTTTTGATAAACCAAAGGAATAATTTGAAGATTTATGAGGTAAAATCTGCAGACAATTTCCTTTCAGGTACGCATTTACAAGTTCGTTCTCATCTCTTATTACTTTCTATTTTTCTTAGCTTATTTTTTGATTCGTGTTCTGTTTTATTTGCAAGTTTTTATTTCTTTTCAAAACTTGAAGTAAGCAACAAACTCATTTCAAATTTGCAAACAGGTTCAGGGAAATTCAATTTTGATTCATTAGAATTTAAACATTTTTGTATCTTTTCTTTCATTCATTAGAAAACCCAATTGAAATTTCAAGAAATATCATAAGACCATTCGCATCATAAGATTTCATCGGAAGTAGTTCTTAGTATTTCTTTTGATAACAAATTGTTCATAAAAGACCTCCGATGTATTATCTTACTCATATGCCATATTGCATTTCGCATATCAGAGCTTTCCAAGTGAAGTATACTTCCATGAACATGAATAGATGATCTCCGATAATCGACTTTACCGATATTGCGATAAACACATAATTCTGGACCCGATATGAAATTCAAATCAAATTCATAAAATATCGCGTCCGCTCAATCGCAATAATGGTAGGAGCATAACTTTAAAAGAGGCCAATGTCTCGGATCCGATATGTTATTAAAATCCCATCATAAAAAATTATCGGGTCCGCTCTTCATCATATATCGGCATCACAAGAATTATATTGTGTTACAATGGGTACCCAAAGTTTGTCGATTGTCAATTAGCTACGTCATCCATCGCATCGCCGATATTGCAATCGTTTCATCACATTTTTTATGCTCACATCACTTCTCTGAATCTACGATGTGCATTTTGCGATATGGGAAGCACGATGCAATTAATTCTCCGATCTCCGATATAATATTTCTTTAATGATGTGATCACTTCATTTCATTGCACGTGTTCTTATCGACAATTTGCCATTGCAATCTCCGATGCGATAGCTTCCAATGCATGCCTTTGAGCCATTAACATTTAATCGATATATGGAATAGCAACAAAAGTGAAGTCTTGCAAATTAAAATTCAAGCATGGTGTAGAGACATTTGATGCGAATCATCTGATACAACGATGTGTTATTTTAAAAGCTAGCTTGGGTAATAATTATGGTAAGAAAGCAGTTAATGACGAATTTGTAGTAAATTTAAATCATTTTGATATATTTCAGTTTCAAATATATAAGTCCATAATTTAAAATGGAATTCAAGACTTCTCTATTTTCATATT
The DNA here is from genome assembly GCA_000404065.3 of Pinus taeda. Classification (NCBI taxonomy): domain Eukaryota; kingdom Viridiplantae; phylum Streptophyta; class Pinopsida; order Pinales; family Pinaceae; genus Pinus; species Pinus taeda. Next base: position 195,818 of record APFE030745353.1, read on the forward strand.
TAAATTTTATCATCTTGGATTTGGTCTTGATTTTGTATATGAAACTAATAATATTTTGAGAAACAGTCATTACTGCAAATTCTCATTCTCATTTCTGATGCATTTGTTTTTATTTCAACTCCCTTGAGCATTAAGCATTCCATTTTTACATTTTACTGCTTGCTTTAGTGTAAGTAAAATAAATAATGATCTTGGGTTATAGGATTTTGGTTAGTTTGACTTCTTCATGTTTTTAATGTTAATTAAAAAAAGGAGTCAGCTAGTTTGGAGAAACTGATACCTTTCAGGTAAGATCAAAAGAAATTATCCAATGGTAAGATTCATGTACCCACTTTCATTAATTTCCATTTCATCACTCTAGTTTCATTTTTGTTTTTAAAATTATGCTGATATAAAACTCTGTTTTGCAGCTCTTCATAAAATCTTTCAATCTTCTGCCGAATCAGATTTTCAAGGTCTTATACTCTTCTCCTGGCTTTATTTCAAGAAACAGCGATAATCTTCGTCAAAACAGCTACACCAGGGAATTTCTAAACCTTTAGTTTGTTTCTTTAAGCATTCCTTTTTAGAAAATGATTAAGATGATGCTTAGAAATAAAAAGATTCATATCAAACAAAAATTATTCATTGTGGTTGAATTTTACAATCACTGTTATCTAAAAGCCTAAAGCATTCACAACTCTGCAAGGTATGTTTTTGTAAATCTCAACATAAGAAGGAATGATTACATGCTTATTTTCTTTTTCTTCATATTGTTGGAGACATTGGTATAAACATTCTTGTTTGAGTTTATCTTGCGACACTTGGATTTTCCTTTCCATTTTTAGAGATTTTTTTTGTTTTAATTTTTGTTCGCTGATTTCTTTTCTCACTTTAGTATAAGAATTCTTTTCTTTTGGTTTTTAGTTTTGATTTTTGTGACTTTGCCATTATTTATATGGAAGGCCTACTTGTTACTTAACAATGGTCAACATACATGGAGAAAAATTGTTAATAGTCATCTATTAGTTTTTTTTTAAATCTCTTAGTAGAGTTTGATTTTCTTATTATAAAGGTAAACATATTTAAGGAAGAGATTACCAATCAAGAGAAGTTGGTAAAGTATCATAAAATCTGAAAAATTTCTTTTTCATCAAATTGTAATCATTTTGAAATTTCAAAATTTCATTAGGATCTTTCTAAGTTTTATCATCAGTCAAGAAAAGTTATTTATAACCAAGTAAAGACACTTTACAGCGAAGCACCCTTAACTATGAAATTTTCATTCTTAACTCTTAAGGAGTCAATAATTCTCCCTATCCCAAAGAGTCTTATTTTTCTAGAGTATAATCTAAAAATATATTTAAACTTAAAAGATAAGAGGTCTCATCATGAGCCTGCTTACCATGATCATATGGAAAAAATAGGCTGACATTACCAACACTGCTAAACAAACCAGGGTAATGTCCTATGATTGCAAACAATTATAAGACAAGGGGTCTCATCACGAGCCAGCTTGTTTAATCCAATTTTAACCAGTGAATGGCATTGTCAACTATCTGGTCACCAAACCAGGACAATGACTTTTAAGAGAAATAAAAATAAAAATTCAAATAAAAAAACATATATAAATGGATTTATCTCTAGATCAATAATTCTTAAACAGATGGGATTCTGAATCATTTATGATTAAAAGGTAACCCTGTCGAAACTATAGATGTTTGCTGGCAGCAGTGGCTCTACCTATGACAAAAGAGTATATTTTAAAAAGCTAAGCTGTAAAGTGACCCCTGCTTTATCTCTACAACTAATTAAGGACTGATGTAGAGTTTTGAAATATTTTAATGTATGAGGAATTTTAAGAAAAATTACAATTAGATGATTCTTGCTTTTATTCAGACTAATGAACTTAGTCAAGTGTTTCAAGTATAATTTTATCTTCTTTAATTATTTTTACTTTAGTTTTAGGAAAATCTCATTCATATCAAAGAGAGATAACTAGTTCTTCTCCCGTGTGTCGCCATTGTTGTGGTAAAAAACACAACCCCCCCCCATTTTTGACTTGTTCATTTCAAATAATGGGGATCCTTTCTATTAAAATTTTGGCTAAACATCTTTTTGGATTTTTATTTAGTTGATTGCTCTACGCTTTTGTTAATTTTTAGTTTTCTTTGGATTCTTGTTTTGATTGCTTTGTTAGAATCAATTTTTTATAGGCTTCCCATTGACGCTTGTTTCGCCTCATTTGGTCAACTGGTTTGAAAATGGCACTCCTTTGAAGTCCCATCATTTACCTAGCCTAGGTTAAAAAATGCATAAAATGTACAATATCGCATTTTGTAAATAAATTAGTTCAATAATGCATTCAGTTTAAATGTTAACTCATAAAGAGTTTTACTAACATTTTTCCATTTTTAGTTATGCAGCCAAACCATTAATTATCAGGATTTTAAGAAATTCGCTCCAATTTCCAAATCAAATCCTAATCTCAAAAATTCAAACATTCAAGTGGCTGTAGTTTATTTTTCATTTATTTTCCAAGTGGTTGTAGTTTAGTTAATTTCATAACTAAAT
>APFE030745353.1:209720-232332 GCA_000404065.3 Pinus taeda
AGGCAAAGGTGCAACTGGCACAGCATGTAATTCTTTCATCATTATCTTTTGTTGATGCTTTAACTTGCTCAATTCGTACAGAGTAATGTTGGCCCTAGTCTTTTTCATGTCTTCTATAATATTGTACTCCATTTCATCTGAAACGATCAATGTTTTAGGTGGAGTAGGTGAATCTGTTTGGACTGGGCTAGTTTGAGTCGCTTTAGATGTCGTTTTCTTTGTTGCGACTTTATCCTTTGTTGCAAAGCTTGCGCTCTTTGGTTTTCGGGTAGTTTGGGGAGGATCAAGCTGATTTCTACTTCGTGTGTTAACTGGGAATACTTCTTGATCTTCTTCTTGTGGGAGGATGAAATCCCACATTCCTTGTAATTCTACAACTTCTTCATCATCGGTTTGCCCTTCAGTGGAAATTTCCTCTTCCTCTTCCTCGGATTCAGAATTTATTATAGCATTAGGTGGCCTTGAATCCATTGACAAGCATCTTTTAAAAGCTCTGTAGGGCCTTTTTGAAGACGTTTCTGCTACTTGCTTTTTTATGTCGACCATTTCATTAGACATGGTCTTCAGAACTTTTTGCAATCCCTCCAAATCGAAGGGATCTTTTGCTTGTTTCTTCTTGGACTCTTCTTTGAAGGTGACCTTCTTAGATTTACGTTCTTCTATCATGGATTTCTTCTCTAAGGCTATTATACGTTTCTCTACTGCTATGGCTTCTTTCGTGTTTTCGGCTAGGGTTGTTTTATTCACCCTGTCCACGAAGATTGCTATGTTTGATGGTAATGCAGTGATATACCATTCACATCGCACTTCCTTGCTAGGCTGGGAAGTAGTAGGAATTTTGTTTAGAATTTTATTGAAACGTAGATTGAAGTCTTTGATAGGCTCTCTAGATACTACCCTAAGGTTGGATAGGTCATTGATTAACGTTGCCGTAGACCTGTCGTCAGCAAACTTGGTTAGGAATTGGTCTTCGAAGATGTCCCAACTGGTAATAGATCCAGAGGGTAATTAAAAATACCATGATCCTGTTGTTCCTTGCAGAGTATAAGGAAACAGTCGAACAACAACATCTTCATTAATAACCCCGTTGAGGTTAATGGATATCATAAAGTTGTTTATGTGCTCTTCTGCTAGCATGCGTACCTTGGGATTGAACTTAGGCAGCCATTTCTCAGGATGGGCTGCTATTTGACTCAAGGGTGTAGGCATTAAGATTGCCCTAGGGTTGTTCCATGGAGACTGGGCCATTGCTGAACTGCTAATAGGGGGATTTGCAGAAGATGATCCCTGTGGTTGGGAGGATGAGGTTATTATGATCGCAGATGATTGAGGAGGGGTTGTAGGGATTCCACTGGGTGGATTGATAATGGTCTGGAGTGGAGGAGTGGATGGTTGACTTCGCGGTGGATAGGTTGAGATGGATGACGTTGATGAAAGAGTCTCGCTGTCAAACCCTTTAGGTGACTTCCTTGCTCTTTTCCTTTTGGGAAGAGGTAATTCGGTAGGCCGAACACTAAACTTTTCATTCTTTAATTTGGTCAGGGGATGAGCAGGGTTATACTGCAAAGTCACGCTGCCCTGAGATTTATCAGATCCTTGAGGGGAAATGGAAAATCGCTGAAGTTTGTGAATCAGAGATTCGACTTTAGGAGGTTCACTAATAGATTGTTCTGAAATGTCAGGATTTGTAGCAATAGTTGATGCTTTGGCGACTTCTAACTCTGGGTTTAAGTGTAATGGAGAAGTCGGGGGAGATGGTGAGGGCAATTTACTCTCAGAATGGTATTTTGATTTGGATTTACTTGCCATTCATAGTTCAGGCCCTCCTTCTAGTGCCAAATATGTTGAAGGCCACGAAAATTGGGTCAACAACAAGGGGGATACCCACCCGGTCCGGACCTTGGTTGGCAGCTCCTTATCTGTTTGGTATAGCGGGGCCGACTGGGGATATGGGACCAGTTTCCCAATTCAGTGTGTGTGTGTGAGAGAAATATGGGTATTTCTATTCTAAATGGAATACTTCTATCCTAATTCTAATCTAATGCTATGCTGTTGTATTTTAATAAACAGAAAAACATCAAAATTTATGCTAACCCGGGGTGTGATCATTCTTCTATGCGATCTAAAAAGATTTCAAACAATAACTGGTAATAAAGATCATTCAGATATTATAAGAAAATAATTCAATAAGGATGAACTATTTCGTATAAGAAGTTAGACGAAACAGTTGCAAAAACTTATCGCATAAATGAGCTATTCATACACTAAACATAAACAAATAGTTATCGCCGTACAAAAGTGCCAAAGGATAACTCAGGTATCCATGCTATAATATATAAACAACTAAAAACTGAATATCACTTTAACGCATAAGCAAAAATGGTTAAGAGATAAAATTACCATTTATAACTAGTCCTACTCATGAGCTTCAAGCAACAATTGATTTATATCTCCTTGATTTAACATCCACTAAGAGTACAGAAGTGCAACATCAGTAGTAGATATCAAATGCAAATATCAAATAAACCCTGTTCCATCCATTCACCAAAACCTCCTCTGAGGGTGCAAAAGTGCATGTTCTGAGGACAAGTTTTTGATAAATTTCTAGACCCTTCTCTAAATGCATGAGAAGGGTTTAAATACTACTAACTAAATAACTTATTTATAGAAATTGAGGATTCAGTTTAAATGACCATCCTCTTTCTAAGAAAAACTATTTCTAAAATTAAATCTAATATCTAACTATTTCTAAATTTTCTCCTTAACGTCGCAAGCATTCAGTATTTTCCTGAGTGGATTCAGCTAACTGTCTTCCGTCTTTGGTTGAGTTAAGCAAACAGAATCTACAAGAGCTGGCATTATCTTATCAGTAAAATTCATGATATACTTGAGAGTCATCCAATGACTATGTGGCATTACCATGTATACCTAGTAAAAATCCCATTTCAACTTGGTTAACCCTTGGACTGCTTCTGCTTTTCCTTTAGTTTTCTGATTCTAGTTTGTTTCTATCGCTGCTTTCTTGCAATTTTCGGGGCTTGCAGGTGACTGAGTAATTAGGAGCCTTCCTTTTCAAGCAAGTTTTCTCAGCGATGCGTGATTAGCGCATCAGAAACTGCCTCTGTTTCTTGATCCGGGCTTCCCTGATGCGTTTTTTGCCTCTTGCACCTTTTTCTCTCATTGCATATAAAGCTCAAAATTTGTAAAAATAGTGATTCCGTGAGCTCTTGAACCTGAGAATTAAACTGTCTGTTTCTGGTATCAGTATCGTTCAGTACCCATTCAACCATGGTTGTATATGAGAAATTTGTGATGGATGCCTCAGAAGAGTTCTGCGGCTCTTTCTCTCCCTTAAGTGGATTAGGTGTGCCTTCTGAAATGGACATTGGAGTGCTGCCTTTCCTCCTCATAGTTTTCTGCATACTGCCTTGTATAATGCTTCGTCCTTCTTTCCTGCAGTTTACATTTGAGGTGGAAGTAATGATAAAAATTAATGACAGGAAAAACTTTAAATGCCGAAGATATGCAAAACATGCCACCTTACATGAGCTAGTTCTTTGAAAAACACAACACCATACTTCATTAGCAATTGGCAAGAACTCATTAATTGGCATTAAAATGCATGACCAGTTCTTGACTTAGAAAAAATTTTCTCGAATAATGAGCCAAAACCAACTGCGATGGAGAGGTCCTGCGATTTTGCTTTGCGATATCGCAGATCGCTGTATCGCAATATCGCAATTTCATCGTGTTGTTCTATCACAATGTCACAGTATCACAGTATCGCAACATCGTAGTATCGCAACATCGCAACTTCGCAGTATCGTAGTATTGCAGTATCGCAATATCGCAATATCGCTATAATCCTTATGTGTAATTCATGTGATTTTTGCGATGCGTGATATGCGATATCGCATATTGGCGATTTTAGAGTTTTTCAATGTGAGTGTTTCTTTAATGTATGCGATGCGATGAAGTTTCGCATCGCAATCTTGCGTTTTTTATCATTTTAGAAGGTACCCTATCATTCTTTGCGCGATGCGATATCCCTTAAGGAGTGAATTTACTTTCTTGATTATGAAACTTAGGTTTTTAGATTCTTCAAAGGTATTTTCCTAAGTCCATGATGTTGTAAGTTTCATCTAAAAGGAAATATAACACTAATTGATTTTTTAGATTTTTTTACTGAGGGTCCCCACTTATTTAGTATTAGCAATAACACTTCATAAGGAGGGGGGTTGCTGGTGGCCACAATAGTCTGTAAGCCCAAAATTTGTAGGCACATAAATATAAGGACCCAAATATTGTTTTTCACACCGTCGCAATCTCTTCGCAATTGTATTTTCTTACTTCGTGGGGACCATGCAATTATTTGACATTCGCTCACATAGAGCATATATTTCTCCTAAAACGAGGTCCATACAGGTCATCCAATATGGGTTTCCTACCCTAACCTAGCAAAATCATGAAGCTTAGGTAGATTCCTCTTACTTTCCTGCCCTTGCATGCTTCCCTAAGGCATAGGCTAACTATGATGGCTAAAAACAACACCTAGACCTAGCTTTGCACTCCAACTCAACAAGTACAAATGAGGTGGCATATGGCCACTTTTCCCTATATATCACCCTCTTTGTCATGCTCTAGAGCCTCGTTTAGGACATCATGACCTCCATTTTCAAAATTGTTAGTGATACAAGGATCAAGATGGAACCATCTTCATCACGGTACCCTCTGTTCCATTTCGACATCAAACTCATTTTTGGGCCCATCTCACCTTCAATGTACCCCTTCAAGTATGCCTTCCCATGTTCTTCGATTCATCTTGTTCAGCAAATTTCAACTTATATATGTTTTTATAAAAAAAAATTCACTTAAGTTATTGGTTATGAGGTTGTAGGTATACCAACAATTTCCCATTAGAATCAATGACCCGTAGTCATCGATAGTGAAGGTATCATTCTCCACCCAACATGATAGGTTTCCTACAAATATTTGCATATCTTAACATCATTTCTCTAAAATGCACCAAAGGGTCCATCATCTCGACCACGTTTACCACCACCTTCCCTTGCACATGGTAAACAACATAACCGATCGACAGTACCTTCCCATTCATGGATCACCCCATTTTATAGATCCCCACACACTGTTGTGATTCATGACAATCCACTTAGGCCTGGGAGCCATTTCATTTACCTGTCTTAAAGATCAGCCTCATTCTTCTCTTCCATTCTTATTGCTTACCAACACCACTCCTGGGCTACCTCTTATATTTTTTGTTGGATCAAGTCAAATGCACTCTCGCATTCTACATTTAGCCTATCATCCCTCCATATGGCATAGATCATTTGCGTCACTTCATATAACTCATCAATATCACACTTTGACCAATCAATGGGGCCTCTACCCTCAGCCAAAGACCCTACCTACATCATCAAGCAAGACGCCATTTTATTGGGGCACCCGTCTTTGTGTATGTACATTGAAAACCACCTTTACATTCTTTTGGAAAGTGTACAAGTTTTTTTTAGGAAAAGGGTTTCCACCCATATTCTCGTGTATTTTACCCTGCAGTAGTCCCTAGACTCCCTTGGTTAGATCTCACTAATCACCACCCGATTCACTGATCATTCATTACGCCAATCAGAATATGCTTATACCTACCCTAGGCGTCCTACTGACTCCAGGGACATTCCCCCTAGAAAAATTGTTTTGATTGCTTCCACTCATGTTATAACTCCAACCTTGGGCAGTTTTCTGTATCCATTCATATTTTCATCTCTCACTATCATTCCTTGTTAACCCACCATATTAAAATCACCTTTATCCTTCATCTTGATTCCCCAAATCATCATTTTAGGCAGTGGATGCTTCTTTCATGTCAACTTCATCAGCATGTCAGCCACCGCAATTTTAACTTGATAATAATATTTATTGTATGATTGTAATAGTTAGTCATTAGTCATCATAATGAGCATGGGACATGCCCACCTTGTATAGAAACTTTTTTATCGGCATTTCTTCATAGCATGGTTATCTTTCATGAGGCTCAGTCAAGGTTTTTCCCTACTCATCTCTATAGCAAGTTAATTTCTCCCTCAAGAAGTTGATCAGACTCTCAGCCAAAGAAAAAAACATGATGTATTTTGGCTCTACATTTGCTCCTAACATCATACATCAAGGGGCAACTATTAACATGGAAAAATCGTACACATATTTGTACAATTCATAGGATGCCCAAAGTTGTCGAGTAGAATATACATGTGGATATTTTCCAATTGAAAGCACCATAAAATACAAAAATAAAATTCTTCCATTGGTTTCAATTATAAAATTTACTTGCACACCTCATCCAAAGGCTGAAATTAGTGTCCATGCAACTATTTCTTCCATAGCCATGCGGTCAAATGAAATTCCGATTCAGCAACCCAGGACCATTTCACACACTCTGAATTGGGATTCCATGACATGTACCATTCAAGGAAAGTTAATTTCGAGGTTGAATTGGAGATATGTAGACCCCAAGGGATCCTCTTGTCCTACTCATAAGTAATTTTCTCATTAATGAACCAAGAGAGGGAAGAAAAATTCAAAATTCTATATTTATAGGCCATTGAAAGACCAAAAACAAGAAGAAGTAAAGCATTGTTATGCTGGAAAAATTTCTCCTCAATAATCCAAGATTCTAGTGGGAAGGGGATTTCACCATTGAGAGAGTCTTCATACTTCTTTGAGAGAGAGAAGAAGCTTGCAAAGAGATTGAAGAAAGGAACCTCCTTGTTGAGGATTTTTTAGCACCATTTCTCAAATAATTCTCTCCAAGTGTGTTGGCTTAGGGGTTACTAACCTAGCTTCAGATTTAGTAGCACCAAACAAATCCCTAAACTATTGGCCCTTTCGGCATCAATCTACGGAGTATGGACTGAAGTCTCACGCAAAGCAGTATGGGGGGGTGCTGGAACCAAGTTTCCGCACCCAAATATTAGTATGAAGTCTTTTTGTGACCTAGATATTCCTTTGTGCAAATCGATAAGCCTTTATGGCTTATCGGTGTAACTTCCTTTAATCAACCTCTAAACCTCCATGAAGGTCTATGATTGGATTTTTTGAACCTTGAACAAGCGAATTAGCTACTTACGTGCACCATAGATTACTCTTAAAACATTATTTTCTTAGATCTCCTTAAGTGTTCGATAACTTTAATAGACAATGATATAATCTTCGGGTAAACACTTAACATCAATTGCATTCAGATAACAATATAGATCAAGTGATGTAGGAGCATCTAGGCCTAGCTAGCAATGTGATGGTGTGGTCACATGTTGTGGCTAACGAGAGTTTGGAAGAAGAATTGGTTACTTAATTTCTATAAATTTCAAAGTATGTAAGTAGTTCTATTGTTGCCAAATACTAAGGAAAAGAGAGAATAGGTGGCAAGTTGATCCTCCCTGCATGGAGATCAAGATAAGTAGTTTAGTTTGTTCAGATTAGGATATGATTTGATTTCTAAATGTATAGTCTATTGCTCAATTGTGGAGGAGATGGTTAGCTTAGATATATTGAATTTCCTTTCTTTTCTAAGAGGACAGAGAGGGAGGACGCGAGAGGATTCATGAGGGGATTGTAAGCTTATGGGCAAATTAGGAACGATGGCCATTAATTAGAAAAATTAGGCCATAGAGGAAGGATTCAGGAGAAAAAGGGAGTGAGCAGAGCAAGAAGAGAAATGAATGTAAATTAGGCCATCAAGGTCTCAAAAAGAACTCTATTCTATTTTTGATATTCTTTTAATAACAGGAACGAGAGTGGGTAATTTAGAGGCAAAGGAATTGTGTATTGTGCCATTTTTGAAGTTTTGTTATATGTATATGCGTATATGACTAAAATTCCATCTGTAGGCATGTTGATCGACCATCAATCACTGTAGGATCGATGGTGATCCAACAATACCCAAGATATCATAGTTAATTGTTATATGGATGTCGAATCAGAGTATGGCAGAGGAACGTGGTTTAATACAGAAACCATCAAACGCAAATGAAACCATGTTAATGACGAATTGATCAGAGTATGCACAGGAGCCATCAAATCTTGTAGATCGACGATTAGCATTGGCGATCTATGGCATATATGTGAGGACATTAAGTAGCAAAGGAGGTATTCAACGGTTGTAAGCAGATTATCGAGTGGCCTCAAAAGTCGTAAGCGATTTCCAGAAAATGGATTTGATGAGGTTATGATCCATATTTTAATTGAGTTGAAGTTTGAAGGTGATCAGATCATCTATTGAATTCAAGATTGGACGGATATCGGGTGTGAACATGCACAAAAGTTAATTCAGATTTCGGACCCAATGGGGTTTTATATAGTGGGGTTAAATCTATTTGAGATCCAACAATCTTGGTCGTTCGTTGTGGGATTGATCAAACAGTGATCACACGGAGAAGTGCGCATGGTTTAACAGTTTGAGTGGACCCGATAGTTTATGGAATGGAATTAATTCTTATTTGAGCTCTGTTCGTATGCGTAGGATTTGGGGTCGACACTTGTTGGTCGAGTTTCATTCTATTCCTCTGGTTGTTGATTGGCCAGGTTCTTTGTGAAACCCATCAAATGAGGATGCTTCCAATAGAAGTTGTGGGCATAAACCATGGGTATTGGTTGGTGTTTGGTATATGAAGCAGGTTATCACTTGAGTACGATTTTAATTCCCATCATTTGGTATCAGAGCAAGGATGCCTTTCTTGTGAAGATTATGACTAAAAAGGTACGAAAGTTCTCAACATGTTGAATAAATGAAAATTTTGGCACCAGACTATAGCAGTAAGACTATAGGAAGAACTTTTTGGAAGTTCTTAGAGATTGTAGTAGAACCTCATTCTAGCTGAGGCTTGGAATAGACAAGGACAGAGGAGTCCTTTAGAATAGTGAGTGTAGCAACCAGAGAGAAAGCAAGATTGCTTAGTGCAAGTTCTAAGGAAAGAGGAATTGGAGACCAGGCAAAGGAGAAGCTTGGTGATAAGATCAACTTAGAAGGAAGTTGATTGGTTGCAAGTGTAGGAACTCACACATAAGAGAAGATGGCTATGGAAAGTCATATGGAAGGTTCAAAACAAGGCTACAAGATGAAGGAGAAGGGTGCTCAAACAATTCATAGGAAATGGATGAGTCAAGCAGAGCTTGACAAGGAAATAGCTAAGATAATCTAAGAACTCAATGTGTTAGTAATGCTGTTAGAGGGGAACCAAAGACTAGGTTGGGTCTTGAAGAAGAAGCTAGTGAAGTGGCCTAAGTTGCAAAGAAGGCTACAAAAAAGATAGGTAAAGTGGTTGATGGAAAACCTTAGAGAAGCAGAAGCAGAAATGGAAGTTTCCATTTGTAGACCAAAACAGGGTGAAATTCTGGGTGAAGAGGATAATGAGAGGTCAGTTGAAGATCTCATGGACTATTGGCATAGTTCAAAACAATTAGAAGATATGATGACAAGGGAAGCAGATGAGGCAATGAAGCCTTGTGATTTTAATTCTCATAGTTTGTGTATGTTTGCAAGATATGTAGAGGATGATGGATAGTCTGGTGAAACTATCACAAACATGAATGAAACTCTTGAGGTGAAGTATGGTGGAGAATTCCTTTTAGAGGAACAAGGTGCTAATTTATTGCGGCAAAAAGAGTTCATAGATGAATTTTTGTTTGGTGTAAGACAGTCAGATGAAGTTGATATGGACCAGAAGTATAATGAAATTGCCATAGTGGTAACCAAAGAAGGTAAGCAAATGAATTTTTATGATGAAATTGATGAAAGAACTTCGAAATATGATAATGTAGAGAATAGGATAACTCAGGAGGATTGCCAAAAAAAGAATGAAGCTAAGAATGGAAGTTGTAATGAAATGCTAGAAATCATTCACATGGAAATAGAGTTCTTGGAAAGATTGGTCAAGGAACCTAAAGGAGAAATGAAGCTTTCAGAACCTGATAAAGAAGAGATTATGGTTACCATGAATAATAAGGATGAAATATCTCAACATTTATAGAGTTAAGTAAATTTTTAGACTCTTCAGTTAATGATGTGACTGTAGGTATGGAAGAGAGCATTAATAATTATGATGCTGAAATCAGAAAAGTTGAGCAGAGAAGTGAAATGGAAGATCAGGAAAAAAAATAAAGTTATATCGTTTGAGACATGAAGGAAATAGGAGTATTAATCCAGTAGGATAAAGATGGAAGAAACCAACGATTTAAAAGAGATGATCAACAAAATGAGAGTGAATTTGAGGAAGGCATTAGATTGCAAGAGTATAGCAACTGGCAACCAAATGAAGTATAAGAGATTATTCTGGCAATAATGAGAGCAGAAGTAAATATAATAACAGAGGGCCTACAAAGAAAGACAAGTGAAGACCGAATATACAGATGGAGAATGAAGAAACAGGTCAAGTGGAATCTATTGTAATAGAGGTGGAATGGCAAGCTGATAAACGAGTTCAAGGAACTTGAACAAATTCATGTTGATTTGTTAGAGAAGGAGAGACTTAAAGAAATGGAGTCACAACAAGAAGGATCTGTTGAAATCCACAAGATCTATGATGAAAGGTATTGTATTTTTAAAACTGATGATTGTTGTGTGCTTGCAGGTCATGTAAACTTAGGGAAAAACAAGTAGTTATTGGAAACTGTCATATCAACAGGTGAAAAGATGACTACCCTTGGTCATATGAAAAATAAAGAGAAAATTTACAATCAAGTGAAGGAAGATGTCCAGCTAGATGACATCTGAAGGATAAATCAAAAGGAGGATGGCAAAGGAATTATTGAGATCAAAGAAGTGTTTGGAATGCAAGAGATCCATTCATATGAATATGGAACAAAGGGTTTTCTTAGGAAAATTGATGAAGCTAATACCAACCAAATGGAGAATATTATGGTGTATTCAGGAAGTGGGAGTCAACTAGAAGAATTGATGATGAAATTATTTGAGGAGATCTTGGTGTTTCATAGTTTTGAACCTAATATTTTGTGAGTAAATGTAGGATACACTGAAGTAAGACAATTGTTTAATGTTGTCATAAGGGAAAGGAAAAATAAAGATATGATTTTTCAAAAGTTAGAAAAAGGAAATTCACATAATCTTGTGATGCAGAGGAAAGAGCAGTTGTTAAACATAGATATAGCGAATTACGTAGATATTGGACAACTATTGGGGACTGAAGCCAAAGGAAAGCAGCTACTGAATATTGATATAGAAGACTTGGTAGATGTTGAATAGTTATTGAAGATTATTGACCTTGAAGAAAGCCAGAGTAGAGAAGGACTAAAGACAAATGTTGCAAACAATAAAGTTAGTAAATATTGTGCAGAGCTCTTGGGAGAAATTCCAAATGAGATAACAAATTTGTGGAATTGATCAGAGTATGCACAGGAGCCATCAGATCTCATAGATCGGTGGTTATCATGGCGATCTATGGCAGATACATGAGGATGTTAAGTAGAAAATGTGGTATTCAACAGTGGTAATTGGATTATCAGGTGGCCTTAAAAGTGGTAAGTGGTTTCCAGAAAACAGATCTGATGAGGTTATGAGCCATATTTTATTTGAGTTGAAGTCCGAAGGTGATTGGATCGTCCGTTGAATCCGAGATCGAACAGATATTAGTTGCGAACATGCGCGAAGGTTAATTTAGTTTTCGGACCCGATGGGGTTTTATACAACGGGGTTAAATCTATTTGAGATCCAGCAATCTTGGTCGTTTGTCATAGGATCGATCAAATGGTGATCGCGCGGACAAGTGTGCATGGTTTAACAGTTTGAGCGGACCCGATAGTTTATGGAATGGAATTAATTCTTATTTGAGGTCTGTTTGTATGCGTAGGATGTGGGGCCGACACTTGTTGGTCGAGTTTCATTCTATTCCACTAGTTGTTGATTGGCCGGGTTCTTTGTGAAACCCGTCAAATGAGAATGCTTCTGATAGAAGTTGTGGGCATAAACCACGGGTATTAATTAGTGTTTTGTATATGAATCAAGTTATCGTCTGAGTGTGATTTTAATTCTCATCATCAAGTAAAGTCGCGCATCAATACATCATTATTTCATAAAACCATTATTCATCACAGCATAAATTGCATTCATACATAATAGAAGTAAAGAGATAAACACAGGAGTTTCTACCACAATCTTCTTTATTGATATTCAGTTAAGCTTACAAACTCAAGACTTCCTTGCGCACTCAGCTAAAGGCGTGCACACACTTAGCTGTGGGCACTACTCTAGGTCTCTGCACACACAACAGAAAAGCCTTCCGTCTTACTCTCCTGCGCTACCTTTCTAGACTCTTTCCATCGTACCCGTAGACAAACTTCAATTTCTTGCCTTAGAGATCCCTAAGACACACCTATTTATACAATCCCATGATCTGCAGACCATGGGTAGATCTTCAATAAGTTGACTCAAAGTTACATAAAATAAGGGTAAAATGCTTTTCGAATCTTAACTGGATATGCTCTCCGCGACCATAATTTGTGGATACTTTACATCAAAACTAGGGCTTTCTCCCCAAGACTGACCCTAGGGAACCTCATCCCAATAGGCCCCCAACACAAATATCGTGAATCACCCTTTAGTCACTCAGCTGGTGCAAATATATTGTTGTGACGATCCCCTAGCTCCATCTGCACCACTGCTACTTCAGTCATGCTCTATGTGGCTGCCTGCTTCACCCGTTTGACCAATTGTTCTGTGGTTGGTCCTTCGTTGTCCTGCTTGATCTTCTGCTATGTAAGTTGCAGGTTCACCAGTTTCTCCTATATGTTGGTGGAGACTTGGTAGGCTTCTTCGAACCAAGGATCCATTCGCAACTTAAGGATTGCCTCTTTTTTCTGCCCTGCTTACACTTGTTGAAGGAGTTTCTTCCCCTCCTGAAACTTGGCGAGGCATTGTGTTGTAGCTATTGAGCGTGTTGTCGCCTGCACTTCATTGTAGTGATGTTGAATCTCGCGGATCTTTGCTTTTAATCTCTGTAGGTTGGGATCTTCTTGCAGGGTCATTACTGCTTCCATGGCCTACTCAAACAACATTGTGCAATCCACAACTGCAGCACCCACAGTAGTTATCTCATCCTTAACAGCAGCTTCGCATTGTTCCCTAACTTCTAGCGGGGTCGAAGGCTATGACTTAAGCTACATTTCTATGATCTTCATGTTCAATTCAAACTAAACTCTGGCCACCTTTTCCTTAGAATCACAGATGCGCATAGAACATTTCCTGATATTAGCTTCAAGCTGTGCCTCTCAAGTGTGTGCAACTTTGCCATTGTCCTACATGCTTCTACCACTGTGGCCACTAGCTGGGTGCTATGCACCTAGATTGTTTCCTTTGATTTCAAGGCCTCTACCTTCTCAGCCAACATTTTCTTGTTCTTAACCCGATATTCGCTGATTAAGCTAAGAGCGCACTACTCCCGTGCTCTGAGCTCCACTATAACACCTATTTGCAGCATGTGAAGATACTCGTTGGGGAGCGCTGTGAGCTTGAGGCCAATGTTCTTCAAAGTAATCACAATGACCTTTTCATCGGCCATTTTTGAGCTCAATAATCCTTTTGGTAGCATGACTGCCCATAGATCCACTGATCAGACCATCTCTGCAGCCTGACTAGTCCTTGGTGCCAGGCTCATCTTGGCGGCGCTCACCTGCCCTGTTGTTACATAGTAATTTGTCACTCTCCTATCACTCCCCATTCCTGATCCTAAATAACCCTACTAGTGACTACTATGTTATACTTCCACCATGAAACCTATGCTCTTTCATCCCTTGAAGTTTGAAGAAAGTAGTCCCCACTCCCCTTAGAACATTTCTAGAGAATCCTTCTTAAAACCCAGTTTTTAAGATCAACACTCTTTCCCCGTGTCTCACCCATGTTGATTTGTAGAGTTTAACACTGTGACCCACTTCGATCGGCACTACTGTTAGCCCAATACCCACGCTCATCTACTTTTGGAAAATTTATATAAAAGGAAATAGAGTTTCACATCTAGAAACTTCTAGTGGGGATGCGCTGGATGTTTGTTTGGTTGGATAAGGGCCAAGAACTCCATATAAGGTTCTTTTGCCCTTAAAATTTGACCTTCCCAAGGAGATAAGACCTTCTTCCCCCTTGAGTGGATCTCACTCTTATCCTCCTCTCCCTATATAAACCACTTCCTCTTACCCTTTTTGGTTACACACAATACAACACATAGTGAAGTTGCAAAATTTTGAAACCTTTAGCTTTTGATAGAAGAAGATTTTTCTTAGATGATAAAAGACAAGTCTTTGGTAGCTAAAGTATGAGGAAAGAGAGTTAGAGTTTGCAAGTCATTTCATGTCAAGCTAGGGGAGGAAAAGAGTGTTGAAAAGGCATGTAGTAGGAGTTGGATACCGTAAAGGAGATCTCCAACGTTAAGGCTTCATTTGTATTTCTCTTTGAAGTTTATTTTAATACAACTAATGGTTTATTTCCTATATCGGGTGTAAAATTACATTTGATAGCTTAGAACTCCTTGACCTTTCAATTAGATTGGATTCGATTTTATGCTATCATGTTTTTTGTTGTTTCTTCCATGTTTGTTTCGGGTACTTGAATGAAAGGAAGCCGGAGCAAGGAAGCAATATCACCATCAAGAGGATTAGCGTTATAAGAGGTAGGCCCTCTTATTCGGTTCTAATCTAAGGAAATTTACATTAGTTTGTCTTGTTTGTGCCTAAACCCACTCTATTGGGCTAAAGGGATCGTCTCTTTCTACAGAGAGGATATTCCTACTCCACAAATTGGTAAATCCACTGGGGAAATACATCTCATTTTCATCACTCTGTTTTTTTTCTACTTGTGTGTCTAGTTTGTTTATTTATGGTCTTCTAGATCTGTATTGACCTGTTTGAAGGCATACTGACACTAGCCCACCCTATAATGTGTTAAGTCTGGCGTTGTGTGAAGTTATTTTTTATTTTTTCTTTGAATCCCTCGATCAGGGTTCTTTTTGGCCAAACACACGCATTGATCAGACCTATCAGTGCTAGTTTTAGTCTGGTAGTTGTGTCGGTCATGCCAATTAGCACTAGTTTTAGCCCAAAATTCGTGTTGGTCTCTGAGCTAAGAAAAATTTGAGTTTTTTCCCATTCCAGTGCTAGTGTGTCTTGAGCCTCAGACTCTCTTCTTCCGCCCAGAAGTAACTAGGATGCTTTGTTTGCTGGGTTTGACTGATTGATTGGATTGAAGTTTCATTGCTTGATTTTTTGAGTTTTTTGGATGGTTTCTATGACCCTAGGACATCTAGGTCAATTTCTATTCATTTGTTAATTCACTCATTATTTCAAGTTTTTGATTTGCTACTTTGTTTAGCTTGTCTTTCAGTCCTAGCCTCTTCATTGCTTTAGTTTTGATCAAATGAGTGAAAGAGTCTCATTTGCTCTCTTGTTTCGAGTGTCCCTTTTCTCTTTCCAATCTTAGTTTACATTGCTTGGTTTGTCGATGAAGAATTTGTGTGTTTGGTTCGTTCGATTCAGGGAAGAAGTTGCTTTTAGTTTCATTTATCATTATTTGTATTTGATTGATGCTTTTTTGTTAGGAATTGTGAAATTTTCATTAAAAATTCTCTATGTGAAAGATTCATTTTGCACTTTATGAAAAGAAGAACATCATTCTAGTTTACTTAAGTGAAAATATTGCATTAATAATGTCATTGAGAAGCTAGAATTGCATCATCATAAGCATTGGAAATGAAATGAAACTTCTTTTGTTTTTAAAGGAAGATGAAGAGCATTTAGGATACGTATTAGTGAAAGATTTTATTCTTTGATTCTTGCATTGGTTGTGTTCTCTCTATTCCTCAATTAGTGTTAACTTTCATCCAAGAAAGATTTATTTTCTCATATAGCTGCATATAAGAGTTTTCCGATGACAGCGATAGGGCCTTGGACTTGAAACTTAATTCAAGATCAACTGTTAAAATTTATTGAACTAACCTAAGGAAGCATTGAAACTTGACGCTCACATTTAGTGGTCTAGGCTAGAGACGTGTTCTGGCATCTTTAAACCTAGCAGTTGTCATTACCTTTAGACAGCGCTAGTATGGACTTGTGCTCTTCGTACCATCACATATATAAAGGGAGAACCCTATAGGTTGCAATATTTTATCCATAGGAAGCCAAGTCTGCCACCTTGTAAATGTGATACACCGAACAAAGCATTCAGGGAGATTTCCTTCTCATACTTTTTTCTTCGTCGGGCTGTATTCTATAGTTCACAGTTACCTGGTAATCCTTTTGCCTAGATTATCCTAGGAAGTCATTTTGGTCTTTTTGACTCTTTAAATTTAAAATATCATTGATCACTTGTCCTTTCAAGCTCATTAACTCCGAAAGTGACTAGAGTCACCTTTCGCCCTTTTCTTGACTCTTAAAATATGAAAAAGGCAAAATTTTGTTTCAGTGTCTTAAAATTAACTACCCATGAAATATTCCTAGTTAAAGTTATATTCCTTAGTGATTATTTAGGGTCGATTCCAATGGCAACATTTCCAGAGTTTATCAGTCAAGGATTCCCCTCTGATGAGAATCCTAGTCCTTTTCCTTCTTTTAGAAATGTTGGTGCTCCTTATATGGCAACATTGTCTCTCCCTGAGTTAACCATTGGTTTACCTATCTGGTTATTTTCGACCTTGGTGGTCCCGAGTGTCCCAACTCCTACCCAGCCATCTCCTTCATTTTAACCACATCACATTGATTCTAAGGTTGACCTCTCGCCTTCTTCCCCTATTTCTTCACCCTCCTCTTCTATGTTTCCTGGTGAAAGTTTCAAATCCAATAACCAAGAGGCTAAGAAGAAGAAGAAGAAGAAGAAGAAGAAGAAGAAGAAGAAGAAGAAGAAGAAAAAGAAGAAGAGGAAAACGAAGAAGAAGAAGTCAGATAAGTAAGAAGACAACCATGCAGTTGTTACTCCAAATGCACCTTTCATAGACAAACCTTTCAATACTCCATGGAGGGTCACATTCCCTTGCAAGATATGTAAGGGTGACAATCTCCTTCAAGACTGTCCTGGTATCCCTAGAGTCTTAGAGGTATGGTCTCAAGACCTAAATCGACCATCCTTGTAGACCTCTAGAGATCATGTCAATGCTACACCTTCAACTAATGGTGGTAAGAAGAAAGGGAATATTAAATTCCCATGTAGGTTAAGTGTAGGAGAGCATCTTCTTCACCTTTTTTCTCCTAAGGATAAAGCTTCCAAAGTTTTGGAAAACCTTATAGCTCCTCAACCCCAACTTCATGTTGGTTATTAGAGGCTTTCTTCTAACCCTCTACTAGTTTGTAAATAGATTGACTTGGATTCATCTCTTGCCCATCCTTCTCTTTCTAAGCATGACCCTCTTGTGTCTATTCTCAACCGACCATTGGTTGAAATGAGTGTCGACTTAGCTCTACCTTTAGTTGTTCACTCTGTTCCTGAAGAGAGTAGTGATCATATTGCTCATGTTCTTCTCGTCTCATATTCTCATGAATCGAAGAGTGACCCTCCCATCCCAATTGTTTAAGGGAGTCCTTCTCCTTCTCCTACACGACATGGGGGAAATCATATGATACCCCCACCAAGTAGTTATGTTGTTTCCTTTGATTGGATTCAATTTACTGCTTTCCGCCTCCCAACTTATGTGACTTTCTAGATCACAATACAAGCCTATAATATGGTAGTATCTTGCACTATATTAGATTAAGGCGAGTCTGTTAACATCATGTCTTCTACTACTTGGAAAGCTTTGGGTTCCCCACAGCTTATGCCTGTCACCCAGAATCTATTGGCTTTCAATGGAGGAACCAGTCAACCCTTAGGGATCCTTCTGAAGTTCCCTATTACTTTGCAAGGAAAGACAGTCTATATAGACGTGATGGTAGTCCAAGGTCCCTTAGATTTCAATCTTCTCCTTGGATGTGATTATGTTTATGTCATGGGAGCTCTTGTTTCTTCACTTTTCCACATTGTTTGTTTTCCACAAGAAGGGAGAATATTGACCATTGATCAATTGTTGTTCATTGGTCACTAGTGCCTCCTATGCAACCATCATCCCCTATTGGTTCTTGTTTGCAAGCAGTACCCTCCCCACCACAGGGTCAATTATGTGGCTACTCGTTCTCTATCCACATCTACTAATGATCACTCAGATGGTATAGTTCATTATGTACTAGGGGCATTGGAACCCAATATGTCATTAGTAACAATTGACATTTATTCCTCCCAAAGCGTAGTTCTCCCGTCTAGTGAGGACCTCTTGGGAGCCATGTTCTCATATGGTCCATGAATAGGGGCAAGAGCATAGTTACTTGTCTTGTGTCAAGCTCATTAAAAAATGAAATAAGGGGTCGGAGCATAGTTCCTCGTCTTGTGTCAAGCTCGTTAAAAAATGAAACAAGGGGCTAGAGCATAGTTCCTTCTCTTGTGTTAAGCTCATTAAAAAATGAAACAAGGAATGTGAGCATAGTTCCTTATCTTGTGTCAAGCTCGTTAAAAAATGAATCATGGAGACCGAGGATAGTTTGTTCTTGTATCAACCTCGTTAAAAAATGAAAGAGATGTACGAGGATAGTTATTTTATTGTGTCAACCTCGTTAAAAAATGAAACAACTCCCTTTTCCAAATCGAGTCTTTGATTAAGATCTTGTAAAATCCTGGTCGAGTCTTTCCTATATCTTGAGAGTGAACCTTCCTTTCAACCACTTCACTGAATGAAATGAACCTTGGGGGGCATGTACCTCGAATTGAGTCAGTATGCTGGAGGCATGCAAACTTATCGCAAGCATAGTTTTTTGTTTCAAGCTTGTGAAAAAATGAAACCAAGCTCAAGCATAGTTTTTTGTTTCAAGCTTGTGTTTATAAGCTAATTTCTACTAGATGAGCCTTGGTTGTTTCATTCCATAACCACCATCTCTTTTGTCGATCATATGCTTTCACTTGGTTGTTTTACCCTTTCTTGAGGAACCGTGGCAATGAGTGGTTTTACTAGCCAGCCTCTTAACCTCTTAGTTTTTGAGGAGTTCCACCATACCTGGAACCAGTTTCTACCCTTTATACCACTCATTCCTCCAGGACGAGTTACCTTTAAGCTCTTTACTGACTCGTAAAAACTGAAAACATTGACGAGTATTTTTCCCTTTTAGACTCGTTAAAGAAAATAAAAATAGGGAATCATCTTTGAGCTCTTTTATGACTCTCAAAATATGAAAATATTGTCGAGATCTTGTCATTTTTAACTCATTAAAGGTTGTGAAACATTGTTTACCCAATATATGTTTACCCCTTTTTTGGGCTAGGATAAAACTATTTACGGAAAAGGTATACCTTAGCCAAACATGACTAGGAAGTTCTCTTGAATATTGTTTTCTACCTTTTTGGGTTCGAGAGACAACTTTACGAAAAGGGACCCTTGCATTTTTATTTTCCATGTCTTTTTCAAACTCTATAAACATGAAAAAGGTTCCGAGTTTCACCTTTTTCGGACTTGTTAAAAGATTAAGCAACATAGGACTCGTCATTATGACAAGACCAAGATACTCCTTCCTAGGGCTCATAAAACTTACTAGGATGCATCCATCTGAAGGATGGGCTTATATTACAAGCATATGCTATCCCTATCAAGTTTGTGTAAAAATAACTGGGGTGCTCGCCAGAAATGGTGGGGGAAATTTGGAAGTATTTTGTGAGTTGTATTCTTCACCTGAGGGATCATGTCGCTCTTGAACATTGACACTCATCTAATATTCGTGTCAGGTTTTGGGACATCCTCCCTCTATCACTTGCCTCCCTGGGTTTTGGGTTATCCATTTTAAACCTCTCATATGATCTATGCCACATCACCATGACCTCTGATCCTAGGATGTCAAATGCTACCAAAATCCAGATTCGTCTCATCCACATATTCAAGAGAAGTCTCCCTACCTATACATTATCTGATCATATGTCACCATCTTAGATTACTCTAATTCATTGTGTTTCCCATTTCGCATCGATGATGAAGCATTCATTATGACCTTCCTTTGACAAATCACTTCCTGTTGACTTCAGCTCATTATCTAGGAAGTTGATCTAGAAACGCCTTTCTAGTACCTTAGAGCTTGCATGCCTTAATGGAAAGTTCTTCACACTCGACAATAGGTTCTCATCATTGGCCCTCGATTGAGTGATTCCATAGGTGTTTGACTTTAGTTGCTTATTCACACTTCGTGAATTGTACTGATAGTACCTTAAGAGCTATCGACATTATGGGTGGCTTCTCTCATGCTTGTTAACGGTTCACATCATTGGTTGGTAATCAAGTGATTCTCTAGCATTTTCAATTTCAGCACATCTATTCACATGTTAGAATTTGTACTTTCATTGGGTTGTGCTGGAGCACAAGACCCTGGGCTTAGATCACAAAATTCCAAGTTGCGAGGAGTGATGAGTCATTCATGATTATATACATGATTCTTTAGACGGATGGTTGGGACCAAGTCGTGGGTATCATTTGGATCATGGTCAGTCAAATGGTTGAACCATACCATGGGTATTTTAATTTTATGCGGATGGATGCAGCCATGTCATGGATCTATTTCATATGATCCCTTTAGTCAGATGGTTGCGCCCATGCAAAGGATCCATGCACATGATCCTTTTCTTGATGGATAGTTTCACTTATACCATGGATTCATGTATTGTTATATGCCTCTCATGTTTATCAAGAATGACTATCAGATTTAAGATATGTACCTATATGTTTGAGTTGCAGGTCTTCCAATGCTGGTATTCCAAATTCCTCACTCTGTCTTAAAGCATTTCACCCATCACTCTCAGCTCTGACTTCATGCTTTAAGGGGCATCTGTTACACTGTAATTTGTCACTCTCCTGTCATTCCCCATTCCTAATCCTGGAGGACCCCAATACTAACTACTCTATTATAATTTCACCACGAAACATATGCTCTTGCATCCCTTGAAGTTTGAAGAAAGTAGTCCCCACTCCCTTCAGAACATTTCCAGAGAATCCTTCTTAAAACCTAGTTTTTAAGATCAACGCTCTTTCCTAGTGTCTCGCCCATGCTGATTTGTAGAGTTTAACACTATGACCCACATCAATTGGCACTAATGTTAGCCCAATACCCGTGCCAGTCTACTTCTGGAATTTTTTTATAAAATGAAATGGAGTTTCATGTCTAGAAACTTCTAGTGGTGATGTGTTGGATGTTCGTTTGGTTTGATAAGGGATGATAAATCCATATAAGGTTCTTTCCCCCTTAAAAGTGGAACTTCCCAAGGAGATAATACCTTCTTCCCCCTTGATTGGATCTCATTCTTATCGTCCTCTCCCTATATAAACCACTTCCTCTTACCCTTTTTCATTACGCACAATACAACACATAGTGAAGCTACAAAGTTCTGAAATCTTTAGCTTTTGGTAGAAGAAGGTTAGTATTAGATGACAAAAGACAAGTGCTTGGTAGCTAAAGTATGAGGAAAGAGAGTTAGAGCTTGGAAGCCATTTCATTGCAAGCTATGGGAGGAAACGAGCGCTGAAAAGGCGTGTAGCAGGACTTGGATTGTTGGAAATAATATTGAGAGGGGGGGTGAATCAGTATTATCTGGTCAATTATTTTCTTTTCCAAACCCATAACATATACTCTACTTCAGTTAGAGAAAATTATGTATATATGCAATTACAGATAAGGAAACCTGCATATACCATATAGACTTATAATTTAAAATATTCTACAGATGTTGAACATTAATCTGTGCATCCAGATCCTATAAACAGTAACTAGGAACAGAAAAATAGAGTAGAAGACAATCACACACAAGAACACAAGATATAAGGTGGAAACCCGATGTGGGTGAAAACCACCTGCTACAATATGTCTCTATCTTTTCAATTAGAAACTTCTTTTTACAATGATTCTGTACTGGTGCAGTCCTTTACCGGTACACATGCTGCTACCTACAAGGAGCTACAACCCTCTCTCGTTTTGCAGCTTCTCCTGGAAGGGAGCTACAACCCCCTTAGTTCTTGTACTAGTTGAGATACTAGTACGCAGGCTGCTACCTATAGAAGACTACAACCTTCTCTTCCTTCCAGGGACCACGTTTCATAAATTTTCAGACTGGATCCACAAATAACCTCAATCAAACATCAAGAATTTCTGCATCAACCAATCACCTTTTCACCGATCAAAACTGAATCAAAATAAACAATTCTCTGACGACTGTACCAAGATCATAATAACAGTAATCACACCCCACTTCTGAACCTAGAACACTGTAGCAATAAATAGAAGCTGCTAGAACATAAATCAAGAAATGTATGCTACTTCACTATTCAAAAACCTGCGTACAAATCTATAAATTCATTCTTTCGAACATTTAGATATTAGTTAACCCAGATTATCAGATTTATAGATCAAGTGCGCGCCACATATCACAGATCAAAATCATATAGAGATACCACTATTCGAGCCTTAAGATTTTGACCCATCAATAGAACTTATCCTTCTCCTTGCGCTCAGGTTCCTTCTTCATTCAGATCCAGATCTGCACCATAACCCAATCACAGTA
>APFE030745364.1:0-49996 GCA_000404065.3 Pinus taeda
ATTCATTGACTCCAGTGGCCAAAAAACATACACCCCTGCTCGCAATGACGATCGACTCAATAGCCATAACCCTACCATCCTATCTATTTGGCGTGCAAATGTTGACTGCCAACCAGTGCTCTCCATACACGCTGTGCAAAAATATATCGCCAAATATGCATCGAAGGCAGAAAAAAAATCTGAAAGCTTCCACCAAATTCTCCGTAGAATTGTCCTTGCTTCACCCACTGCTGACCCAGCAACATCCGCATTTCGGAAATTTCTTGCAGAAACCCTTGTTGATCGTGACATTGGAGCACAGGAAACCTACCATATGCTGCAAAAATTGCCCTTAACATTATGTAGCCGGCCATTTGTTTATTTAAATGTAAGCCAGAAAATTCTTCTGCGCCTTCTGCAAATGATCGCCGCCTCCACTACATCCCCACACAACATAAACACATATATCCAGTGCCCTTCCACCCTAGAGGCCACATCACTAATAGAATTGGCAAGGTCCTGGTCATATGATCCTTGTCGCAAAACAATCAAATGGAAACAAAGGCCTACAAAGGCAATTGTTCGGGTCATACCACGTTACTCCTCCATACCGTCCACAACTGAACCTTGCTACACTGACTTTTGCAGGGTTGAACTTATGCTATACAAACCTTTTCTCCATATCGTACAGGATATAGGAGATTCTACTGCAGAATTCACCGCAAATTGGGAAACATTTCGTTCATTCTACAATCCTTGGCATCAACACCGCACTCTATCTGATATTGAATTTGTCACAGCTGATACCTCAGCTATAAATGAAACTTGTGCAACAGACACCATGGAAATAAATGAATGGGAATTACTTTCCCAATTACACCCAACAAATGAGCTTCTCATAAATGACCTTGACATGCTTGGTCTTCGTGGCTTTGATGACACCCATAACTGGAATCATACCACTATCTCGTTGGATCTACAAAATAATGCAATACAATTCATTGAGAATAGCCGCTCCATCCACCACATTCTTCAAACACATCAACATATCCTGGCGAGCCTTGCTACATTATCTCTAATGCAAAGAAAAGCTCTAAATATTATTTCTACTCATTTTTCTAGTAAGGATTATTTACCCGCTCTCAGAATGATAATACAAGGCACTGCTGGTACGGGAAAATCCATCCTCATTAATTGCATCAAAGGTATGCTCATGGGCCTAGCAAGCCCGGAACCTTCATCGATCATGCTCCTCGCCCCTACAAGGATTGCCGCCTTCAACATATAAGCATCGACAATCCATTCTGCTCTGCACCTTCCTCTAAAGGATCTTACGCCCTTAGAAGGTAATGCTCTTGCAAAATTCCAAGAAGAGCTCAAACATATAAGATACATACTAATCGATGAAATGAGCTTCATTGGGCCAAAGCTTCTCAGCCATATTGATGAACGTCTTCGGGAAGCATTTCCCCACCAAAGAAACACCCCTTTTGGTGGTTGTTCCATAATATTGGTTGGTGATCTCGGTCAACTTCCACCTGTCAAAGACATTCCTCTATATGTAGGGACGAGCCATGGAAGTGCACTGTGGAACACCTTCAACACAGTCATCACATTAGACACGATATTTTGTCAACAAGGCGATGACATCGCACAGGTTACTTTTAGGAACATTCTCCACAACATTAGAGATGCAAATCCAACGATCAACGACTACAACGTACTCATGTCGCGCACAGATTCTTTTTTGTCGGAGGAAGAAATATGTTCATTCCAGGATTCCATGCATCTGTTTCCAACAAATGCTCAAACAATGGTCCATAATAAGCAAATGATGAAATCTCTAAACACTCTGATTGCAAGATCCATTGCTGAAGATGACAACACATATTCCAGTATTTCCTCTGAAGATGAGCAACTTGAGCGAATTGTATTGCTATGCAATGGCGAAAAAGTTATGCTAACTTCCAACCTTTGGGTTTCAACTGGACTTGTTAATGGTTCCCTCGAAGAAATTGTAACCATCTTTTACAAAGAATCAACTGCAGCACCACAAATTCCAACATTTGTTGTCGTGGATTTTCCCAAATACATTGGGCCTCCTTGGGATGAAAGAAACCCCACTCACTTACCTATTGCAGTAGTAAAAAGAAATGGACATGCACAAATTCCATTGAAGATGGCTTGGGCTTTAACCATACATAAATCTCAAGGTATGACACTTCCAAAGGCAACAATTGACATTGGAAAAACAGAACGTCAAGGTCTCACATTCACAGCTCTTTCAAGAGTCCCTTCTCTACAGGCTCTACGTATTAACCCTGCATTCAGTTTCGATCGTTACAGTAAAATGAAGGACAACAAAAACATTGCTCGTAGAAAACACGCAGAAGACATTCTTCGTTCAGTGCCGCCTCCAGATAATCTGCTCCAACCCATGCTTTGACATCAACAAAAGGTTCCCTCCATTTAGTTGCCTAATTCTATTTCATAGCGTGCTTTTCATATCTTTCACCACCAACCAACTTTAATCAATGTTGGTGAAATTATCAAATATTAGAATGTCTTTATATTATCTATACATCTCATTCTAACCTTTTCTTTATTTTGCAACAGGCCACATGGAATCAGAAATAACTTGCCTACATAATGACAAGTAGCCTGACAAGCAAAAAAAAATGCAACTTCAGCTGCGCATTAACCTCCAAGTGGTGTTCAGCCTGCCGTTATTCACCATTCATCTTCCACTGACAATATATGGATCCCCATAGCAAAGGTAACTTCATTTCCATTACTTCCAGCTTCATTTTAACAAAACTCACGTGCAAAGTATCACTGATACATTTCCGCAACTTGTTTACATATTCCTAATTCTAACCAAACATACATTTCCCAGGTCCATTGCTGCTTCTTCATGTCTTCGCTTCCTCCACCATGTTTTCCTACAACTTCAAATATGGAATGACAAGCACAATCTTCTTTACGCTATTGTGTTCCTTCTCGGACCTATCTGGTTACAATTCATTGTTTGTATTTTCCATTTCATACTTAAAAAATGATGTTTCAACATCAATTACCATTTCATGGCTTGTGTCCTCACAACTATTTTGTGTTTTTCATTTCAAACTTGAAAAAAGGATGTTACAATACACTATTTGTATTTTCCCTTTCACACTTAAAAAAGGATGTTTCAAGATCAAATACCATTTTGATAATTTGAGTCGTCGCACCTATTTTTGTTTTCCATTTGAAACTTAAAAAGGGATGTTTCAAGATCAATACCATTTTGATAGTTTATATCATCACGCCCATTTTCATTGTCAATGGGTTTTAACATATTCTATTGACAAAATCAATTGACCTTAATTAATATACTACATGTTTTCTATATATCTTCATACTAATTTAATTTCTGGTTTGGATAAACATTTCTTGGGTGGCCCTGTCCAAATCAATATGGTTGCCCGATTGTTGTTCGAGTTGATTCATTCATTTTTTTCACCTTTAACTCCACAATTTTTACCAGCTACAAACAAAGGCCTCTAGACAGGTTCAACGGATATTTGCAGCTACTTGCATTCCTTTTCAACGGTTTCGACATGCCTTCCTCAAATTAAAACTCGGCATCGTCGACCCTTCCTTTCACCAAAAACCTGCTAAAGTCTATTCACGTATCAATATTCTTACACACTATGCCTTACGGCGTTTCCTTTGCATCCTTTGTTGGAAATGCTAGTTATTAAATTATAATTGTTCAAAATTATTGAACACCTATTAGCAGTGGTTGATCTCATTCTTATTAGAATGCTCTATCGTAAGTATATTTTTGTTTTCTTTGTCGAAATATTTCCAGGAAAAAGGGTAAAAAAAGTAATATCTCATACACACATGTCAAAGTAAATATTAGGTATACAAAACACGTGTTTATTTCTTAAAACTAACATAATTAATAAAAATTAAAATAATAAAATTTTGGCGTGATAGATATCATATGGGGATGCATTTAAAAAGAAATATCTACTACAAAACTCTCTAATCTCTTTACTGATTTACCAAAGTGTAATGATTTCATTAAACTGAAACCTATAACCGTGGGAAGACATTTTTTCTTTGAAAGTCATTCAATATTCTTAAATAAAATTATGATTTTTTACATTTTTGTAATATTAAATTTAATATGTATTTTATTTAATATTAGATTTAATATTAATGTATTATAAATTTAGTTTTATTTATATTTTCGTGTTTTTATTTTTTATTTTTTTTTAAGTAAATAATATTTATATAGGTGTGTTTATTTTCAGATAAAGTTTTTAGAATTTTAGTTTAATGCTAAATAATTATTAAGTTGATAATAAAAGTCTAACTTTTATCAAATATTATACAACATTCATAGTGGTATAGAAAGCAATTGTTGTAATTTATTTGTAGAGTAGTTATCTTTATTTTGCTCTTTCAAATATATTAATTAATTAAAAGAAGGTTATATGAGCAAGTGTTATATGGAGTGAGATATGTTTTTTTGGAACATAGTATATGTTTAATAAATTCTTTCCATTCCCATTATATTTAGATTAAGAATATCCATAGTAAAGTGGAAGTAAACCTCCATGATTAAGAATGTTGTTCTATTTTTTTTCAATGTATATATTTTTAACATTTAGATTAATTATTTCTATAAATAATAATAATAATAATTTAAAATAGTTCATATCGGGTAGTTCAAGTGGTGATGGCTGTGGAATGGGGTAGTTCAGGTGGCGATGGTTGTGGAATGGAGTCTCACGGAACCTTAGATATTGGGTTTGAATTGTGTCCTACCCTCTCACGGACATGTAAAATCGAAAATCTGAAAGTCCTACCAAGCTTACAAAAAAATTCATTTTGTTTTTATAATTTAGATAGTGTTATGGTGTTTTTATTTCTAGCAATTTGAGATATATCATAAAGTGTTTTGATACTTATTATGCGTTGATGCATATAGTTGTTTATAGTACTAGTGCACTCATGTAAGTTAAATGCATGGAATATATATTTAAGAATCAAAATACTAACTCCATTATTCATCTCACATTGCTAAAAGTTAAGCTCAAGAAAAGAAAAAATCATAATTTTGAAAACATGCAATAAGATTTTTAACCATAGAAATTCAATCTCATTTTACTACAAATATTTTTTATTTTTTTATCTTTTTTTATTTTTTTTTAATTTAGGATAATCGGTAACTGGTGAGAGTTATCCTGAACAGGCTAGGATCAAATCCAACTAGCTGCCTCTATAAACCTAGGCTAGGTGCAACAGCCTACAAGCAGCACACAATAGCAATTGACTTATGCCTCAACAAGGGCTGAGACATCAGCTAGAGGGTCGCTTACTCTTCTAGCCAAGACACAACAGGCCATATACTCAATGGGATTTGAACATCTATTTAGTTGGTATCACCTAGCGAAAATTACCATTAATAAATAAGATTTGGTTTAATACCATATGCCATTACCATAACCTGCTAATAACAGATGTTTAAAAAGTTATAACTCATAATGATATGACATATGTTTATATGATTTTTTTAACTAATTAATATAATGGAAAGAAAAAAATATAATTACTAATAAAATAACTAACTACTATTAAATTTTTTTATATGAAAAAATTAAATCCTTATTATTTACTTATAATTATTTTTAATTAAACTATAATTAATAGTGTTATTTTAAAATTAAATTCATCTATAAATATGAAGCTAAATTCATTTTAACCTTACAAATTTAATTATAAAAAACAATAAAAAAAAATCTCACACGGTTGATGGTTGGGATTTATATTAATCAAGTAAATTGATTTGATGGCCAACTTTGATGTCAGAAGAAGGAAGACATCACATAAATCCAGGAGGAATAACATTAAGGCAGAGAACATAACCAAATGAAAATGCATATAAAAAAACGAACGCTAAGACATCCATTACATTTTTTTGGAGACCAGGTAGAGAAAAACAACGTTAATACTAAATACACGCAAAATAGTGAATACATGCAAAATAGTGAGCAAGGTATCCAACATTAAACAATCTGAGCAGCTTACACGTTAATGTACTCATTTACCTTGCACTGAGATCATACTATCAGCATCCATCTCCGTACTGGAAATTGACATCCCCATCCGAGATTTAAAGTTCATTATCATATGATTCTTAAGAAACACTTTTATTTCCCCAACATTTTAAGGTTGACCTTAAAAGTTAAAAGTGAATTGTGGTCTCAGGATCATCTACATGAGATGCATGTATGCATCGATGTTTCTAGTAGTAGAATACCAGTCTTGGCATTGGTAAAGTAGTTTAGAGAAGAGGAGGAATTGTCCGAACAGTTAAAATGTGGTCCGAATTCCATTAAATTTTTTTATTTTTTTTTTATAATTTGAATTGTTTTTATGGTGGAAATAGATTAATACCATCAAAATTATGAATTTTAATTATATATATTTAAACAAAAATCTTTATCATATTTTAAAAAACATGACAAGAATTACCCTAACTTTCGAGGCAAAAATGTTTAGACTACTACATCAGTAAGATATTTCAGTGAATGTGTTTTTCAACTGTAGTAAGGTTCGTGAATGCCATGCACAAAGTCACCAGACATTATTTCACAGGCATATCTGGTGTCGCGTCCTTCGTGAAGATAAATAGATTTTGTTCAAAAGACGTCAATAGATACAAATTCAGCTGGACAACTGGGGAAGAGGCTCAGCTCCTTATTCTAAAAATACACATTATTCTATATCACATCATTGAGGTACACAATTTTTTATTATATCTTCTTAGATCTTATATTACATGTGTTATATTTGTCTTATATATATCTTTTTTTAGGCTATTAAACTTATTTACACATTTAGAATACGAGAAATATTTTAAAAGGAAATAATAATTTAGCCAGTGAAACTTCAACATTTCAAATAGAAGAATCAACAATTCGGCCACTCATAATACTGGATCTATTTCAACAATTACCACTATTAACCTCTCGTCAACTAGAAATGCTCCACTTTTAGGAGTGGTCCACGCGAAAAGTGGAGACTTTAACCATTGACCTACTCACCCTTAATACATCATTTAGTGTCTAGACAGCGATGACTAGCTTCTGGAGATCCTGAGACTTTTAATAATAATTTATTAATAAAGAAAGATAAATCAATCCTTTATTCCCACTTTTTATAGCTCGATTAGTTATGTTTTAATTTACTCTTCATTTATGAAGAATTAAGATATCTAAATCATGTGAAATAAAAGGTCATTCAAATCAATATAAAACGTAGATCAAATTCCACCTGCACTTGCACTGACATTAGAATATTGCGCTCATTACGTATTTCTAAAAGACATCGATTTCTAGATTACTTTACTGTAAAATGGTTTTCTGGGCTTTTGGATCACATTGACAGATGTATGTTTGGATCACATTGACAGGTACTGTAGATATGATGCGAGGTTGCAATATGTTATTGCTGATTGATGTGGCGTCCACTTACGTTGGGGAGCAGGTGAGTTCGGTATTATTAGCTGATAAAAAGACCTATAGTAGGCAAAATATGTGCAACTCACGTAGTTCTGCAGGTAGATTTTGTTATTTAGGAGACCTGCGGGAGTCGTGGGGATTCGGGATTAAAACGGAAGCCGATTTTAAGAATCCTCAGGGTCATTTTCTAGTTATTCGGACATGTTGACTGATATGTATTTTTATATTACATGGCAAGAAAGAGTGGGTAAATGTCATGCAGGAAGTTAAATATGGGATTGTTGAAAGGAATTGGTCAGCAGGCGAGGTTGATATCATTGGTCATTAAAAGACAGCTTGATTTTGTTACCGACAGATTGTATGGATCTCGGGTAGTTCGATACGTTGAATCTGTTATTTAGTACACTTGATTAAGTCGTCTGCAATCCCGATTAAAGCGCATGCTGATGTCAATGATCCTTTACGACTGCATTAAAAAAATGTTAACAAAAGTGTTCACGGGGCACCTAAATTGGCAATTGGGGGCAGGTCAAATAAACGCATCGTGTTACTATTAACTACGTTAACGGTATTCAATGCAATTAAATAGTGTAAGTTTGAAATCCAATCATTCACTACGTAAATATTTTTCAATTTTTAAATTTAGAAAAAAATAATTTTTAGTGATTTTCAATTGATTTACTAAATTAAGAGTTGAAATAGATTTACATTCTTTCATTATATATAAACTTACTTATTACATGCCAACTTTGTATGATAATAATGATATTTTAATTTAAAAAGATGATTTTGCATATGGATTTGACTTTTAAAATTTAGATAGTAATATATAATTTATATTTTTTTAATTTGAAATCATGATAAATTGGGCACAATCTCGAAAGGGAAGGGGACATATATGAAAACTGGTCTTGTCGCATAATAAGTTTCCTATTGACAAGGCTTATGGTAAGCAAATCAACAAACGCACTACTACAACAAACGCACTACTATATCAAGGGTGAGACATTTTTTTGAGAGAAAAAAAATTCTCAAAAAATTTATTTTTTTATTTTATATTAAAAATTATATCAATTGATTTGTTTTAAATATAAACTTTAAAACAAAAATAGGTTGAGACAAAAATATTTTAAGACAAAAATAATTTAAGGCTGAAAATATTTTGAGACAAAACTTTATATTTAAGACAAAAGTAGTTTTGAGACAAAAATTTAAAGACAAAACTTTATATTTAAGACAAAAATAGTTTAAGACAAAATTATTTTAAGACAAAATTAGTTTAAGACAAAATTATTTTAAGACAAAAACAATTTAACACAAAATTATTTTAAGACAAAACTTTATATTTAAAACAAAAGCATTTTGAGACAAAATTTTATATTTAATACAATCACCACTTTTATATTTAATATTTATAAGAACTATTGTTGGTTTGAAAAAGTATTAAGAATGAATATATAGAGATGAGAATGTGAATATTAAAAAAACTATTAAGAATGAATATATGGAGATGAGAATGTGAATATTAAAATACACTAGAAATAAAAAAAAAAAAAAAAATGATTTAAAAGAAGAAATATGAAGAAAAAATCATTAGGCGTATATTAGTAGGTAACATATTTGTAATGATAATGAAGCTTGGAAAGAAAGAGGTATTCCTGTTGCTTAAGAGATGCATTTCTAACATTTAAGGCCATAAAGAAAAGTGTAATGATCATGATGTTAAGGGAGTAAATTAAGCTTTTGAAATTTTGTTTATGTAACCTTTGAAGTTAGCCATGGGGCCTCTTCCTAGTAGTATTGGAGGATTGGATGTAAGAGGCAAGCAACTTGGTGTATGTTAATCTCTAATAAGGTAGTTAAGTATACTTGTTACTCATAAGTTATGAGTGTCTCGAGAGAGCTAAGTGAATCTTTGAAGAAATAAAATAATATCTCTGATATCACAATAAGGTGGAGCATTTGAATACAAAAATACCAACATTTAGATATGGCATATGCATTTTTCTCCAGGAAGGCGGTGATATATCTCAATGTAAGTTAGGTAGGATCAAACTCTAAGAATAAGAATTATAGACAATCCCCTTCCCAATCGTGAGTCATGAAGCTCATCTCATGGAAAATCAGAGGGCTCAACAGCCTGGGGAAGGGACGATTAATAAGGAACATGCTACAACAGGAAAAGCCTCAAATTCTCTTCTTGCAGGAGACCAAGTGTAATTCCACAACGTTGGATCAGATCCTTGCCAAAGCATGGCCAGGAAGCAAAGAAGTGGCGGTGGAAGCCATGGGAGCCTCAGGAGAGCTAGCCATCGTTCGGGATGATAGAGCTATAACAATTACCAACATACATGCCAGTAAGCACTTTATTTAGGCCAAGTTTCATTTAACAGGGACAAATGTTCATGGAGACTTAACTAATGTCTACTTCCCCCAGGCGGCAACAAACAATGTAGACACATTGAACACCCTAACTCAGATCAACTCAGAAAGATCCCACCCACTTTGGATCACAGGAGGGGACTTCAACATGATTACAAGATTGGAGGAAAAAAGAGGGGGACGGATCAGGCTGGACTGTGAAAGCACGCACTTCAAAAACTACATTCATAACAACAGGCTTATAGATATGGAATTCAATAATGGCGTTTATACTTGGAACAACAAGCATGCAGATGCACACCAAATTGCATCTCGGTTAGACAGATTCTTGATCTCTGATAACACAATACATCTTAACGGGGATCTCTTGGCCTCTACATTGCCACTCTCTGGCTCGGACCATTGGCCTATTAGCCTTCACTGGCAAAGACCGGGAGACAATGTTCTCAGGCCCTTTCGCTTTGAAGCCTTTTGGCTTAATCACCCCGATTTGCATAACCTGATAACAGAGACATGGAGAAATTTCACACCACCAGAAGGCGCAAAAATGTACAACCTCCAACAAAGCTAAAACATATCAAGGAAAAAATGAAACAATGGAATCGCTTTACCTTCGGCAATATCTTTCAGGCGCAAAACACTCTTGAACAAGAAATGAAAAAATTACAATAGAGAATCATAACTGAAGGTAGATCTGAAACCATAGCAGAACAGGAACGTCAACTACAAATGCAGATCTCAGAAAGAGCAAGACAGGCAGAGATTCTTTGGAGACAAAAATCGAGGATCCGATGGCTTAAAGAGGGCGAACGCAATACAAAGTTCTTCCACCATACCACTATCCAACAGAGAATGCACAACATCATTACTCTCCTCCAAAATCGATAAGGGGAACATCTAGAGAAGCATGAAGATATAGAACAAGAACTCCTCACCCACTTTTGGAGGGTGCATCAAGAAATGGAGACTGATCGGCTGCCATCTATAGAGAGGATCATCAAGATTATTCCTAAGATCGTAACTGAGGAACACAATCAAATACTCCTCAGGCCTATTTCTTTGCAAGAAGTGGAGACAACTATGCGACAGCTCAATGTTGGGAAAGCACACGGACCAGACGGCTTCACTTCGGACTTCTTTCACAACTTCTGGGATCTAATCAAGGAGGAAGTCTGGCAAGTAGTCGAGGAGTCCAGAGTTAACAGATGGATGCTTCCATCCTTGAATGCCACCTTCATCGCCCTCATCCCTAAGGAGGTGAACAACCAAACTCCTGACAAATTCCAACCTATTGCACTATGCAATGTATTGTATAAAATTGTCTCCAAAGTGATCGACACATGCCTCAAGCCCCTGCTTCCTCTTCTTGTATCACCAGAGTAATCAAGTTACGTGGAAGGAAGGCAGATCACCGATGGCATAATTCTCACTCATGAAATCATTCACTCCCTAAATCAAACCAAAAAGGCAGGTATGCTCTTAAAATCAACCTCTCAAAATCTTTCGATACTTTAAGCTGGAAATATATTCAAAAAATATTGCTAGCCTTTGGCTTTACCCTCGTTGGGTAAGATGGATTATAAGTCTCATCACTTCTACCTTTTTCTCAATTCTTGTCAACTGGACCCCCTCCACCCCCTTCCACCCGTCTAGAGGTATCCAACAAGGGGACTCTCTCTCACCCTTTCTATTTGCTATTATGGTGGAAGGTCTTGGACATTACATCAAAGATGCCGTTCAAAACCATAAATTACGTGGCCTTTCTTTCCAGAATATCCTTGCTTTTACCCACCAGCAATTTGTGGATGACAGTATGTTATTTGGTCATCCTTCGGTCTAGGAAGCCCGTAAGCTGAAATCAATTTTATCTGACATTTCAGATGCCTCTAGCGCCTTCATTAACAAATCAAAATCTCAAGTCTTCTTCTTTCACACACCTCCCATCACTCAAGCCTCCATAGCGAGAATTTTGGGCTTCTCGATTGCATCTCTGCCCTCCAAATACCTGGGAGCTCCAATGACAACCTCTGCCTTAAAGCACTCATCCTAGAAAATTCTCCTAGAAAAACTGGAAGCCCGTATCTCTTCATGGACCTTCAGAGCTCTAAATATGGCAAGTCGACTAGTTCTAATCAAGGCAGTGCTACAATCTATGCCACTCTACCTCTTCATGGTCTTGGTAGCACCTAAATGGGTTCTTAAAGCAATCAAAAATCTTCAACGAGATTTTTTATGGGGGAATACGAAACAAAAAAGAAAATGGGCTCTAGTAAAGTGGGAAACAGTTTGACACCTAAAATCCTCTGGAGGCACTGGATTACTGGATCCTCAGCACAACAACGAGGTCATGGGAGTGCGCATCTGGTGGAGATTGCTCTCGAACCCATATACTCCTTAGGCAATCCTCTGGACAACTAAGTATGCTCATAATAGACCAGTGGATGATTTAATTCAGCTCAAAGAAGTTGGCACAAGCTCTCTAATTTGGAATGTTGCTAAACAACATAAAGATCTAATCCAACAACACAGTTTTTGGGAAATCAGGAATGGCGATAATGTGAAGTTTTGGGAGGACTCCTGGTAGCAAAGACAAAAATTGAATGACCTACTCACGCCCCACCAGCTTCATGATTGAGTAGAGTAACCGACGATCAAAGTAAATCAACTTTGGGAGGAGGTTCACAACCAAGGTTATAGGGAATGGTTATGCTTGAACCTCATTCTTGGGAAAGCGACACAATCCATCAAAGATAGCCTGGATACGAAACTCTCAAACAGGAAAATTCGCCAATTAGATAAGAAAGACATCATCAGATGGGGTTATGAAATGAGAGGTACCTTCACTTCCCGGGAAGCATATTATATAATACTAAGCGACCATACTGTCAAGGATAGCCTTTGGCACAAAGTTTGGGAACCACCAATTTGGCCAAAAAAATCCACCTTTCTCTGGTTGCTGTACCAAAATAGAATCCTTACTTGGGATAATCTAAGGAAATGAAGTTTTCACAAACCTTCCATCTGCCCAAATTGTAAGCAGGCAGAAGAAACTAAGGAACATCTCCTAAACTCATGTCTATTAGCAACCCAACTTTGGGAGAAGGTTAGCTTCATATTTCAAAGAGATAGATGAAATAAGGAGGACTTAACCATCACTATTCGTTCTTGGGCACCTCACCCTTACAAAAGCAAAATCTTAAACACCTTATGGAAGCTAATACCAGGTTTCCTCATGTGGACAATCTGGAAAGAGAGAAAAAGCCACATCTCCAAAGACCATTCCTCTCCCATAGAAGTTCTATGGATCAATATATGTCAAAACATATGAGAAACCTTGATGCTCCAAATGTGGCTTGACAATGATTTCCAATCCACACCACAAGAACAAAATATATGGCTGAACTGGAACCTTCAGTGGAACCATGAGTAGGTACACCTAAGGAAAATCCCTCCCTTTAGAGATACACCTGACAAATGGACTGCACGCCCACCACACATGGTACTGCTCAACTTTGATGGAGCATCAAAGGGAAATCCAGGTAAAGCAGGATTTGGGGGACAATTTAGAAATCACAAGGGCAATGTTCTCCAAACATTCATGGGGTCAATAGGTTGGGATACAAACAACTCAGCCGAATTAGAAGGATTTTGGTAAGGACTTCTCGTGGCTCAGAACAATAGATTCTTCCCACTCATAATTGAAGGGGACTCTCAGATCTTAATTAACATGATCAACCAGATCTTACAGGGAACTCCAACACATAAAGTGGGTAGCAGTTGAAGATTGGCGTAAAGGCTGGAACAAATTGAATAGTGGCTACTCATTCATAGAGCAGTTACCATCAGGCACACTCGTCAGAATGGTAACAAAGTAGCAGACCTCCTAACAAATATTGGCATTGAAAGTGGTAAGACTCTTCATGTAGGAGCTCTTAGCACTATAGCCAATACTCATCAATTGTAATATTTCAATGATCTAGTGCAAAAGGAAAGGGAAGATGCAGAGGAAACGCACTCGGATGCGGGTGTCAACAATGGCATTTAAATGACAAGATGGATCTTCGGCGGGTTGGGAAGCCATCTGGCTAAGTGCTTCGTCGTGAGAGCTTACCGCAGATGGATTAAAAACACCTTGTAGGTGACATTTATTGACTCTGAAAGCTGTGACGAGCTCACCTCCTTCAACACCATGGCCCTTGCAAACCGTTTTGTTACTCCTCCCCTTCTCCATGGCATTTGTCCTCCGCAAGTGGCTGAACCATGTTTCAGAACTGCTACAGGTAGTCATTGTCTAATTCTCCCTTGTCAGAATTTTGATAATGGTTTTCATTTTTCGCATTCCTGTCATTGTCTTCTTGATTGTGGTTCGCCCACCCCTGCTCCCGCTCATCGTCGCCTTCATTCCAATTCTTCCACTCTCAATTCAGCCATGGCTCGCCTCAACCACCGCATGCGCAGTAGGTGTGGAGGTTCGCATGGAGGTTTTAACCGCTCGCGAGCTTCTACCAGTTCCACCTTTGACTCCCCATACTCAACTACTAAATTTCCCAACATGCCCATTAACCCCACTCATATATACCTGAATACCAGAAGTGGGAGCGGTTGGAGGGACAATGTTGTCCACACTGTGGATCTGCCACTCCCTCCTCGTTTTGGCCCTCACAGCACATAATTTCATTTATGAAGTTCACTAAACAGGCCTACAATCACTGCTACAATCACAATTTCTTTCAACGAAGAGTCTGCGATGCAAGCTACTTTGTCTAGTCGTGGGAACAAGCAGAACAGGGAAGAGACAGGTAGTCATGGGATCAGCAACAAGAAACAAGGTGAAAGCAGTAAGGCTCTGCATGACAAAGATAACACTAGGGACGCTGGTAAGAGACAGATGGATGCTGAAGGCACTGTAGATTCTCCAACTGTTCAAGGTCACAGCGCGTCTGAAGAGGATGACGATTGGTATCAGTTTTCCTACCGGATTGAGGAAGAGCCAGCTCTGGAGGAACCACCAGCCTAACATGTGGCCTCATGCAAAGGTCTCCAGCTCCCAGGTGTATTCGTCTCACTTTTTGTGGTTTTTGGTCTCTCGCAAAGGTGTCCAACTTCCAGGCAGATATGTTTCTATGATTCGTGGTTTTGTGGTCTGGATGTGTTCTGTCTTCACGCCAAGTGTCTTCAATTCTATGGTTGACTCTCTACTAGGTGGAAATGGCATACCATTACTTGGTTATGTCCCTATATTTTTGGTTCAGGATTGCATTCCTCTTTGTTCATTTTGGAAAACCAAGGTCTACTTTGAAATATTTATTCTCGTTCAATGATTGGTTTCGACCATAATAGGGGCAGTCTTCAAAGCTTCTTGGACTGGTTTCCCCTCTGTTGGGGCAGTCCAATACCAACAGTTACATTTTATGATGATGACTGATGCTTAACATCTCTGAGATCAGGTTTCTCTGTAGATTTTTTTGTATTATATTAATAGATCAGTACTATTTAGAAAAAAAAAAACCTATGTTTAATACAATTAGCAATTAAGACACAAACATATCCATTTAATATGATATTATCTAATTACAACTGAAAAATTGATTGTGACAGTGCGCCCTAAGTTGGCCAGCTTGTAGATAGCTATTGTCTTGTGCCTATACCAAGGTTGTTATTTATTCACGTTATCTTATATAAAGACAACGATTTGTTGGGCCCTTTGTTTTGTGGGGGTAGTCGACTAAGAATAACATGACAAGTTTTACTAACAAGATTTCTCAGACATCAATTCATCTTCTGTCCCTTTCATATATGCTGATACGATTAGAGACAACTTGTTTATTGTTGCATTTGGTGCTACTACACGGAGGGGGACATTAAGATAATTTTTTAAGAGAAAAAAAATATTTTGTCTTCAAAATTTCAATATGAGGTGATAGTAAAAAAAGGTAAAGGTAAAGGATTAGGGGTTTGTCTACTAGCATTCACTGAGTGGTTGGTTTACGATGGTTGTGAAGTGATATTAAACAAAGGAAAAGCATTCCTGAGACACATAGCCACAAGGCAGGTGAATCAAATCGGGGTTCGTGTGAAGAACCTGTATAAGCTAGATGTGGAATAATGTGCTACATTAATCACTAAGGTGGAGAAATTGAAGGTCGTGATGTCAATGAACTTTGGCACAAAATACTTGGTCATTTGTATCATGGTACCTCGAATATTATAAAACAAATAACCACTCACCTCTCTAAAGGAGCACTTAAGCAATAGGATATATGCAAAGGATGTACATTACAAAAGTACATAAAATCCACATTCCATGATCAGGACAACAAAGCACATGCAGACCTAGAAAGGATCCACTATGATGTTTATGGACCTTCTTGACAACCTACACTATTAGACACAAACACTTTTATTGATGACTTCTCATGGAAGTGTTGGATATTCTTCACATGGAATAAAGATGAGACATTCTCTGAATTCGTAGAATTCAAGACACTAGTTGAAAACGAAGCTAGCAAGAAGGTGAAGGCTCTATTGCAGAGGCTGCAACACCCTCCAAAATTTTGGCCTGCACTTCAATTTCAGAGCCTACTATGGATATTGTGATCAATCATTCCGTAGTCACTTATTGGTAAGTTGATGATCTCAATCTCCCCTTTTCGATCTTAAGAGTCCTTTATGCTTTTATCTTTACATAGAATGTGTCATCTTTGGGCATGGGGGTAATCTCCTGCCGTGCAAAGGGAGGTTTTTTTTGCTTCAAGGGGAAATATTTATGAGAATGTTACATGTTTAACACTCATTTCACACACTCTTACACAAGTGTCACCTTTATCGTCCCGATGTCTATAATCGAAGCCGCACTTGCCGTAAGCTGCCACAAAGTTTGTTGCATTAAGTGAAGTATGTGTTATATGTTCTGGATGGTCTATGTTGTATTAATAAGTTTTCAAGTGTGTGATCATAGTGAAGTTTTATCACTATTCATATAAGTTCCATTGGTCCCACACTTAGCTAAATTTCGGAGTTTCCTTAGCAACCTAGCCTCATCCAACTTTACTGAACTACATACTTCACATATGTAACCCTCAAGCTTTTCCATTGCTTGTTCGAACCGTGCATGGGAAGAAATCCCAACCTCCCTTCCCATTCAAAAATGCACAGTGGTTTCCTCCAGTGTCCTTCCCTTAGCCGAAACCCACTGTCTCCAAAAATTGTCTCCAAATGATGAAAAATGATTTTTGGGTAAGGCCAAAACCCCTTTCATATCAATATTCAACCCTGAGACCTGTGGGTTTTGGCCCATAAACTTATCGAAAGAATTATTCGTGGCCTTAGCCTTTAAAAACCAGGACCATACAACTTAGTTGATTTTTCTTTATAAATCAGGACCGCAACACTTTATTGGAAATACAAAGGAATACGCAGGAAAACACACAATCGAAAGCATGGCAAGACTTCAAAAAGAATGAAACCACGTTCATAAATCGTCGAGTCCCCACATCCGGTCCATCGG
This sequence comes from Pinus taeda, assembly GCA_000404065.3. Taxonomy (NCBI): domain Eukaryota; kingdom Viridiplantae; phylum Streptophyta; class Pinopsida; order Pinales; family Pinaceae; genus Pinus; species Pinus taeda. The sequence continues at coordinate 17,389 of APFE030745364.1, forward strand.
CGTCCCGCTGCGCTCTCCATTCACCGATCTTTTCCGTCCATTACTTTCCCGGATCCAACTGTCAACATTCACTCTGAATATTCAAACTGACGCCTCAATCCTCCACCGTCAATCTACACTTAGTGGATCCAATGGTCCACATCGATTTCAGGTGGACAAATAGCATGAGGATTAACCGCCCGATAAAGCGATTTCCTCACTACTACGTGTCAATCACTAGGTGGAATTGGGTTCTCAGCCTTCGATATCACTTACCAATTTTCGGTCACCCAAAATACCACTTCCACTGTTACGAAACCACTTTTTTTCACGAAATAACTTTTGTGCTCTTCCACCGTGTGATGACCGTCAATCTGTTCCATCAGACAGTTCTGATGGATCCTTCAGGTTCCTTTGTATTCTGATCTAGACCGTTGATCCAACGAGTCCTGTGCATTCTCTCATTCGTCTGCCATTTGATGGATTTTGCACTTAAAACACAGTTCTGCCACCGACTATGTCTACACACAACACACCATATATAACAATATTTTCGTTAATCAATGGATTGCCATCGATCATTATAGTGATCGATGGTTGATCAACAATCTCGTCACACAGGAATTAAGCCATCATCGCATATATATACAGATAACACGAAAAGGCATTATTACATATACACACACTGAAATCCACACAATATCAACACTGAACACACTTTTTAATATACACGATATGGTTATGGATCTAAGGCATTTCAGCCTTGGGAGCAAATTCTCCTTCAACTGCATTTTGATCACTATATTCTCACAAATTTACTTTGTTCTCACTCTTTCCTATTGAGAACGTAGGTTCATCATTTATAAACACATTAGATCAGATCACTGAAAGGATCCAATCAAATTCTCTCCACGAATCACTCAACTGTCCCTAATTCTCTCTACATGCATACATACATATGGCAAATTACATTAAATAAGTCTTCTAGAGACTTTTTCCATTCTATCAAACTAGCTTTATTTTAATAGAAATGTCCCATGTTTACTCCGATGGTCCACGTCGTCCTCCTTGCTCCACTTTGGATTCCTTGTTTGATTAAGAGTGTTGAATGCTCCAGCATTAGGCTCAAGGATGTCATGTTTGTTCTAGGCCTAAAGAAAAATCTCATCTTTGTTTCAATTTTGGAAGACCATGGTTGTGAAGTGATATTAATCAAAGGAAAAGCGTTCTTAAGACACATAGCCATGGGATAGATGAATCAAATCAGGGTTCGTGTGAAGAACCTGTATAATCTAGATGTGGAAGACTATGTTACATTAAGCACTAAGGCGGAGAAAGTGCAAGTCGCGATGTCGATGAACTTTGGCACAAAATACTTGGTCATTTGCATGATGGCACCACGAATATTATACAACAAATAACCACTAGCATCCCTAAAGGAGCACTTAAGTAGTAGGATCTATGTGTAGGTTTTAATCCCGTACAAAAATTACCTGCATACGAATTATAAAACACAGAAAATAAACAATGGGAGAGCCTAACACATAAAACACATATACACAGAGATTTTCCCCTCGATCCCGAAACCAGGACTACCAACTTGATTTTTTCATTATGTTCCTTTCAATGTTATAATACATATTTCTACATGTCAAAGCATCCAATACCATTGATTGAAAACCATCGCGTCTAATACCATGGACCGAAAACCATCACGTCCAAAAACATTTGCGAAAATCATGCACAAAACCATAGGTGGGTCCACCCATCCTAACATAGGGTCCAAAACCAAAATTTTCCGAGGCGCTACCCTGGACCCCATAAAGTGGGGTTACAGGTATGCCTCAAACCCCCTGTGACCCCCCCCCCCTCGCTACACAATCGGTGCAACGAAGGCGGGCTCCTCCCTCCCTCTAACCCCCTGGTTAACTACGTGGGCTAGTTGTGGAAAGAATATAACACAACCCAATAGTATGCAAAGGATGTACATTACGGAAGTAAAGAAAATCCACATTCCATGATCGGGACAACAAAGCACATGTAGTCCTAGAAAGGATCCACTATCATGTTTATGGACCTTTCTCGACAACCTCCACTGCCATATACAAATATTTTGTCATTTTTATTGATGACTTCTCACAGAAGTGTTGGATCTTCTTCATGTGGAAGAAATATGACACATTATCCATGTTCGTATAATTCAAGGCACTGGTTAAAAAAGAAGCTAGCAAGAAGGTGAAGGCTCTATTGTAGCAACTGCAACACCCTCCATAATTTTGGCTTGCACTTAAATATAGGAAACCTACTATGGATATTGTGATCGATTATTTCTTAGTCACTTATTGGTAAGTTTATGATCTGAAGCTCCCCTTTTCGATCTTAAGACTCGTTCATGCTTTTATATTTACATGAAATGTGTCATCTTTGGGCATGGGAGTTATCACTTGCCATGCAAAGGGAGGTTTTCTTTTCTTCAAGGGGAAAAATTTATGAGAATGGGTTGTCCTCACCACATAGACGTGTTTCACACTCATTTCACACACTCTTACACAAGTGTTGCCTTTATCCTCCCAAAGTCTATTGTGAGAGTCACACTTACCATAAGCTGTCACAAAGGTTGTTGCATTAAGAGAAGTATGTGTTATATGTTCTGGATGGTCTATGTTGTATCTCTAAGTTTTCAAGTGTGTGATTATATTCAAGTTTTATCACTGTTCACATCAGTTTCATTAATCCCACACTTCGCCAAATTTTGGAGTTTCCTTAGCAACCTAACCTCATCCAACTTTCCTGAACTCTGCACTTCACATATGTAACCCTCAAGAATTTCCCTTGCATGTTGGAACTTTGAAATGTGCAGAAATTCCAACCTCCCTTAACATTCAAAACTGCAAAGTGATTTCCTCCAATCTCCTTCCTTTAGCCAAAACCCATTGTCTCAAGAAATTGTGTAGTTTTGTCCCTTGACTACCCAGTCTACCTTGCATCCTAAAACTGCGTAGATGTGTCCTCCTAGGGCCTCATCCCATAGCAGTGGCTTGACTCCTAAATCTTTGTAAATGTGTCCCCCCAGGGCCTCATCCTGCAACAGTCATTGCCCGCTAAAACTACACAATTATGTCTCTTAGGGGCCATGAAGAATGATGACATGATAAATGACTCTCAAGGAGATAAGGAGAAAAATAAGGAGACAGAGAAACAAAAGGTACGAGAGAATATCAGTACCACATGAATAATCCATCTGATGCATAACCCTTTGGAGGCTAGGTATGGAAAACAAAGCACATCTTTTGGAATACACCTCTTAGTGTAGCTTAAAATATTTCTTATCATTGTCGAATCATTCTATCTTCAATGACATGCATGGGTGCAAGAACTGAAAGTCATTGCATGTGTTTCCTCTTCTTGTCTTGCTCCCTTTCACTTGTTTATTACATAACTTAGAAGATGAAGAGTATCACCATTTGTTTATTTAAGCTACAGAGGTTGTGACCAACATGATCTTATGACTAATCAGGCATGATGCAAGGAATCCTAGGTGGGATGAAATATGTTTGATGATATGTATATAGTCAGTACACTCTTTTGCATTAATCCTTGCTTTGTATCTTACATGTACCCTCAGTGCTTGTCAGATTTGGCTACCTGCTGCTAGCAGTCTCTTAGCTCTTTCTTAACAAAGCAGGGGAAGGAATTTCCTTCAACCTGATTTATTCAAGGCTCTTCATAGAAAGTATAGGGCTAAGAGAAGGAGATGTAGAATCTCACTGTAAAACTCTTGAAAATACTTTGCATGTTCAAATCTATCAAAATGATTAAGCTGCCACTCAACAACATTGTCAATCTTGGAAGACTCAAGAAAGATCACATCTCTAGATATTATGAACTTCTTATTCACTTTATCATAGAGATTGTATTATTTGGAGGTATGAGTATCCAAAGAAGATACATTTGTGACTCCTTGCACTAAGTTTTATTATCTGTTCCTTAGGTATGAAGGCATAACAGAAGGAACCAAAAACCCTGAGATGCCTCACTGAAGGAATGTGGCCATACCACATTTCATAGGGAACCTTGTTTCTGATAGCATGAGATGGAAACCTATTATTTATATACACAACACATAGAACCACATCAGCCCAAAACCTTATGAACTTAACATGTGAAATATGCCAAGTTCATAGTGAAAGTAATACATTCTAGTGAATTATGTGTTGAAAAATGCAGCAAGAAATTCTCAATTTTATTTTTCCTTGAATAAATTGAAAAAATTCAAATTTCCACATCAATACACAACTTGAATGATGTTAACTTGTGTGACATGGTTTGTGTCACGTAGTTTACTCAGTAAATTCGAGTTGGAGGAGTTAGAGTTTAGTTCTCCATATGTGATTGCTAGTTTGTAGCAATAAAGGTTAATTATCTGAGGTTATTGTCAATTAAACTAGTTCTAACTTTTGCAGGAACTAGTGGAAGGTCATTTAAGCAGTGGGACTTCAGTTAAACTCATTGATCATCCAGTTAACTGATCAATCTACCCAAGATAGTTAGGGCATGCAGAGAAGTCGAGTTCCCTAAGGTTGGTGAAGATTCCAAAGATGTTTTAATTTCTTGTAGCTCACACAGTTGCAAACACTTACTATAACCATAGTGGAGGAGGTAGCTTGAGTAGGAGCTTCTTGTGAAATTGGAGAGGGAATGATTGTTGGTAGAATTAATAGCCTACCAATAGTTTGTTTTGCACCACACTTCAATGTTTTGGGCAAGGTTTTTCAGGGTGGATAATTTTTTTTGATACTTTTTGGTCATTCACATCCTCACTAACTATCTTGGGAGGTCTGTAATAGTTCCTTGGATGCACGTCCTCACTAAATATGTTTTGGGATGTCTATAATAATTCCTTGAAAATTCATGTTTGTCAAGGCTTAACTACTTATGATCTTAGGTGCTCATAACAGTGCGACAATTTATGGCACTCTCCAAATCACCATTCTTGGAAGGAACCAACAAAACGACTTGAGAGGAAGATGAGAAGGGAACACTCTTATTGGAACTAACCTAGAACTAGTGGAATCGGTTCGTCCCAATGGTTTTAGAGTTGTATTGGTCTAATTTGGTGGTTTAGATTGGCTAAGGTTGGTCTTGTATTGAACTGACCTTAAAACACCAAAGTGACTAGTTCTCTACTAGACTGATCGATTCTAAAGAATGTAGTGCAACATAGAATGTAGTTGTGCATATTAATCCAAAGTTATTATGAACTTTACCATGTTCATAAAATGATTGTTGTTCTCAACCTATCAATTTATCAATTTAACTTTGACGACCAATAAGATAATTGATGGTCTTATTTGGCCTCTTCCCAAGGTAGAAAAACCATATCATTGATATTATTCATATAATATCTTTTTTCCATTCAATTATTTGATTCATATTTCCAAGATTTGAAACTAATGCTAGCATTAGTTTATAAACATTAAATGCTACCTATAACCATGAAAACACTGACCATAACCACGGAAACACTGAAGAGAGGTAGATGGTTGTGTGCATGTTGGTGTGGTGTATAAGGAACAAGACACTTGTTAATCTTCTTATTCTTCTCCTGAGAAAAATCAGCGACTACCTTAAGATTTAGTTGCAAATTCAGACTTCTTCACAGGGTGCACAGCCTCTCCTCTACTTTAGCTTGACAACCCAACTTCAACCAAGTATGCTGAGAAAATGTCATATTTTGATTCTTGTAACACTTATCCATTAAGTAGAGCACTTACTGGAACAAAATACCATTATGGAGATATTCCATTCTAGTTCAACAAGTTATATGATGTGGAACTATCCAAATAGAGAAAACAAAAGCTTTTTCAGACTTATCAACTCTCCAGTTTTATTAACCCTTCAATCTTGTCTTCAAGCAATCAAACTTTAAAACAAAGCTAGACCTAATCCACTCCCATAAGGCATCATAGCCTATATGGGAATCTCTAAACCCACCCCATTGGAGGTGTCAATCCTGATTTCATGCATCTATTGGACTCAAGACTAGCTCGTATATTGATTAGTCCACTGATATATCGAACTTATCCTCATGCAAGTGAATTGGAATAGACTAGAGCTCATGCAAATGTTGAAATGAAGGTGTCTTGGATGGTGGATTCCATGCACCAATCCTATCTCATGTTGTTGTTTTTGGTACTTGCAGTATCATTTTAATGAAATGAACCACTAACCTTCAAATAATCAAAATAACCATTTTCAATGTCAACCTTATCAATATTATAACTTCATTTGTACTCTTATCACATGCTTATGTCTTTTCTTCATTGTTGTAATGAAATCAAGTTAGTGTTTAGTTACAAGTCATCACCATAACAAAAACCATAACAACTTTTAACGTTTAAACCTAATTATTTCCAACACTAGGATAATGTTGTAATTTGCTCTAATATCATCTGTAACAAACCCAACACCTTGAGTGTTATCCAAGCGATGGTGTCAACCTCTTTGGAAACACACAAAGGGAGAGAGAGATATTATCACTTTAAAAGTTAACTTCCTTACAATAATGGCTATGGGTATCACTTGAGATGAACCCAACACCTTCAGTGTTATCGAAGCGATACGATCAACTTATCTCAAAACACACAAAGAGAGAGAGATATTATCACTTTAAAAGTTAACTTCCCTGCAATAATGGCTACAGGTATCCCTTGAAGTGTCATTTATGTAGTGATGTAGGGTATAGTGTCACATAGACCAAGTGATATAGGATAGGGTTGAAAGGCTAGGTTAACTCAAGGGTTGGGCACCGAGACTAGTGGATTGGTTCCTGGGGTCTTGTAGCACCTGAGGGAGGTCTATAAAGAGTTGGTTAGTCGGTTCCACTTCATTAACTACACTTAGGTAGTTTAATCATATCATAGTAACTCTTCATCACATGTTTACCCCGGTCGACCGATTATCTCAGGTAAATATGGGAGGAGGGCATTACATAATATAAATCCTTTATTCAAGTAGAAGCTTGTGTATTTATTTGTCTTATATTTTCATGCTTATAATTTCCTCTAACTAATAAGAACTTATCTCCACTTCGTCATGTAAGAAAATTGTGTCTTGATTTGTGCAATGACCCACTCAACCATGCTAGACATTGGGTCATGACTTGTCTTACGGATGCTTGTTTATAAAGGGAGACTCCTCTCGACTCCTTTAATGCAATTGCTACTCTCAAGTCTATGAAATATATTGGATGACTATATGGATGACTATCAAATTATCACAATATATTAACTTGATTGTGTGGATACTTGTCTTCCACACTATGTTATTTGTCTTTACTGGACATATTATTTATATGCAAGATGGATATTTTATTTCCCCATGGTATGTTGGTTTCTCTTAGATGTACTTTCAATGGTAGTTTTGCTTCCATTGACAAAAAGTGTGGTCCTTGGTGCTCCTCCAATTGACCAATGTAGTTCACTGGTTCCTTCTTTCAGACTTCAGCCAAAAGACCCAATTACCAGGTTGTCGAACGATGTTGGTATTAGTACTATATTGTTCACTAAAATAACCATTCTTGCTACTATATCATCATAATTTATTTACTCTTAGCTAATTCAAGTTCTTTATTTTCTCTTGCCCCAACTTAGATACATATGTGTCACGTTTTCTTGTGAGATTTCAATTATGAGATGGAGTAATAAACATACGTATTTGTGAAAACTGGGAAATCTATTGCATCCTCAGTTATTCAGAGCGTGACAACACAAATCTCCTCTTCGATATTTACCCCAACTGTCCCATGGGAATAATCCTCTTTGCGAAGTTGTTTAATGGGCAATGCAGACATGTCTATCTTCCTCGGCATCCTCTCACTCATCAATGGCGATGAACCATGCCCTTCCATCGAACGGCTGGAGGCACTCTTGGCAAGTTATCAATCTCCTAGGCAAGGAATGAGGGTTCATTTGTCGCCCCTTGACATCAGAGATTGGTTTGGGGTTCGTGTTCTGGATGTGGGTTACTTAGGTCGAAGCTTGGAGGCCTACCGCTGTCTGCAAATACTGAGGAAGTCAGGTGCTACCTCAACCTTCGATTTTGGTCTACTTTGCTCACTTTCAGGTGGATAAAATTTACCCTGTCTATTTTTTGGCACTTCTTCTTTGAAGTTCGTTTTCCTTTCTTGCTATGGAATTGGTCGTATATCTTCGGTAAATGGTTCATGCAGGTTTTGGAAGCAGTGAGATAGGAAAGTGCTATCGATTGTATAGGTGGGGCAACATTCCAATCGCATATGGAGCGAGCATTCTCTCCGGGTATGTTGTACCCTGTACAGACAGAGCTGTGGAGAGATATTCGGGTTTGCTTGTTAACAATGCTTTTGCCTTGCCCTACCTTTTAAGAGGGTTTCTTTAGTTTTGGACCTGGAGGGTTTCATTTTTATTTATTTTTTTCCTCTTCCTGGTTAGCTTCTCCAAGCTTTCTCACTACCGGCGGGGGTTACCTTTTATTTTTATAATACAGTTGTAGAAGAACATCAATTAGTTATGTTTTACCTCTTGGGTTCTCTTGGCTCGCTCATTTATATGGGCAAGAGCCTAAATATGTTTTTTTTTTTAAACGCTGGAGGTTCCGTGACTTTTGTTGTAAAAGACTAAACATTGTTTTCTCCTCAAGAGTATCCATGTAATTTTGTCGAAATTTCTTCATGATTAAGCTATGGTCGTCCGTATTTTCTTTGCTCTATATAGCACTTATGGGTTTTGTGTTCCTCTAGGGAATAATCTTTCTATTTGGTAATAATTTTATTTTCAACATGTTTGTCCTAAGATACGTAGAAAAGATGGTTCTGTGTTACTTTTTCTTGCGAAACACGGCAGCCTAAATCTTTTTGGTAATTCTATGCTTGCATGTATAGTTTTCCTCTAATATTCTACAATGGTTAACCTAGCCATTCCCCTACAACGACCATGAATTCTGGAACCCAGAATCATGACCATGGTCATAGGGTTTCAGATTCCAGTTGGTTTGAGGGTTTTTGCCTCTCGAATACATTAATGTAGCTTATATTCACATGGGTGGCCTTTGTCCAAGGTTGGCTTGTGATGATGCACTGACATCCGATCACAGAACCTACATGCAAAAATTTTCCCTTACGTTGTTTTTGTTTATCATAGATCTAATATTTATTTTCTTTTTGGGTCTCTAATATACTTAACCGGTTCAGTGCTCTTTGAACAGGATCCTGTCCCTACTTGTTATCACTAGTTCTTTTGTACTGCAATATATACTGGCTTTAGCAAAGATTACAATCTTCATTTGTAAATTCAGTTTCTATGGCAGCTTTTATTTGGTTATTGCAAAGATTACAGACTCTGTTTATTTTTTCAATTTCAACGACATCTTATATTTGGTTATTTTTAAGAGGAACCAGTCCTTTAAACTATAACACTTTTGCTCGAGAAGTTACAGTTTGGTGTTTGTTTCAGTTTTACCTTAATTTGAAAGGATTAGAAATAAAGGTTGCCTCTCTAGCAGTATGTTTTGATTCATTTATGTAATTGTATTACATTTCCACCGAGGCTCTAAGTTATGCTTATAGGTATAATACCTGTACTTGAGTCTTTTAGGTTTCCAACCAGCGTAGATCTTAATTCTGCTTCCATTTTGTTCTCGGTATTTCTCTTGCCTACACAGATATGGTTGTCTCATCATATGTGGCAGGTCGCAACTAGTCTGCTATAGTAGACTGCCTTCTCCTAGTTTTAATGTTTTACGTTGAACAGATACATTTTGGAACCATTTAGGGTATAACTGTTGATCAAAAGGAAATGTTGTCAGTAACAGATAATCTGCTAGCATTGATTAATTCCCAACCACTTAAAATAGATTTAGGTAAAATTCAAAAACTAAAAAAAATAACTTATGCTTTATGCTATTTACTAAGATAAAAAAATGGAAATGCTACGCACCCTAACACCGTCTTTCCTGTCTATAATTCTGTAGAAACGGTTGTAACCAAAAAGAAATCACTATGTTTAGATATAGTTTTATATAGATAAGATGCAGGACATTGGTTTAACCGATAGAGACTTTCGTCAACTCTAAGAGGAACTAATTTCTAACATTATGAAAAGCAATAAAGTCCAGTGCAAAAACATAGTCCATTAATATTTTCAGCTAGGAAATATTGCACGATTGCAGGCTAGATTTTAAACAACTAGAACATTGGAGCCTTCAAGGGTTGCACCATAGAGAGCTTTTAAGATAAACAAGGGTTACAAGAATATGTCTGAAAACAATGATAGAGGGGAACCTAAACCAGTAGGCAGCTGAGTAAAGGTAAATAGTCAGCACTAAATTAGTTAACAACTAACACAGTCGAACAATCGTAGCCATTTTTTATTGATCACCTCAAACCTTCTGCAGGTTTTCAAATCCTTGGCTAGTTATGTTAGTTTTTGGTTGCTCCGAAAGTGTTTTCACACTGGCTAGGAGAGTGCTTTATGGGATGTGAAAGGCATTTTGTTCAATAGCAACTACCTGAAAATTGAAATACCCGAAAACATTGAAAAATAACCACAAATGAGCCCGTGAACAACATATGTATTTCCAGTTTTTAGGCTTCAGCAGAGATAGCAAGAATCGTTGTCATTATCATACGCCCACCTGAAACCTCGTTCATAAGACATTTATTTACAACTTCATCAAAGTGTGAAAGGAATTGAAAACAATGCGTTCAAATGGAAGAAAACATCTTTAAAATGTTACCAGATCCCATCTTTAACCAGAGAGATATTGTGGAATTGTTTTGGCATTCCCTTTGAACAAAATTTGTTGTCGCTTTTCATCCATGGAAGAAATAAGAAGGGTGACTATTTCCTGCAAAAGAAAGATCCCTTCTTTAACCAGGGAGTTGTTGCGTAGGAACAATTCAATTATTCTAGCATTCCCTTTGATCAAAACTTTTCATCCCTGTGGAAGAAATAAGAAGGGTGGATGTTTCCTGCAAAAGAAAGAGAGAAGCATGCACTTCAATCTCAACACTATCAGTGCCTTTTTCCACTAATGTCTCGTCTGGATGAAGAATACATATACTAAAGCAAGCCAGCTCGAACCCTTGTTCAGTTCAAATGGACAGTAATTATTCGTTAACCTTTAGTTTTCAGAGGCATCCCTAGTCTTCGGAATTTAGTTAGGTTATGAAATTAATCAGTGAGTTAGTTGAGCAGTGGTAACCGAGTTAGTTATGAGATTAATGAAGGAAATTATTTTAATCGTCTAACACCTAATCCGATGGTGTATACCCAGGACATCAAGGATTAGAGGAGAGTTCATTTCAAAGAGAAACATCTTATGGCGTACTGAATACTACTATCATTTCTTTAATTATTTTTTTGTCATGTTTCTTTTTGAAAACATCTTCAATAAATACTAACACTATTTCTTTAAATTTGATTTCAATCATGTGTTTAAGTAAACATGCAATTACTTTCGCACAAGAAACGCCACCTCAAAAATATCAACTTAACACATGATATAAAACAACATAAATATCGACCATCATCTCAAACCTCACTATAACATCCACTTGGCATACCATAAGAAAAAAATCATTAAATAAAATTAACACAGCATTACATATTCCAATATTCCGTAACCACTACCACACATTAATAATTATTATATCAAGTACTTGGATTTGATTAACTGATGTGAATTTTTCCCTAAGGTCTTAGTCATGGTGATATTGAATGCATAGCCTTGAACTTGACAATTTGTAACTTTGTGTTTGGAACTTGGATTATTTTTTCGTGTTGTTGATCCGTGTTTTTCCAACCCAACTTGGATTTGATTCATTTACATAATATTATGCGTGGTTGTACCATTACCCGTTCTCTGTTTTGCTAGAACCGAGGTGACCTACAACCCTTCCACCTGGTCACAATCATTGTTTTTTATTTCCATACCTTTAATCACATAGGTTGGGTGCATGGGAGGGGATTTAGGGTAACCAACTACCCCATTCCCTGCTACAGTCAGTCATTCGCACTCCATCTGTTTGAAGGAGGAGGTTCCACTGTCGAGGGTTTGGTTTCGTGTTTTTTACACTAAAAGTTATGCAATTCGTCACTCAGGTATATTTCTTTGGCCTTGCTATCTCCTTTACATTGAGTCAAATGGAAGAGGTACAATGTTTCTGCAAGAAATTTAGTAGAATGGGTTCGAGTTTGGTTACAGGAATAACCCAATTCCTTATGATATGTTCTGCCTAGATTTGATTTTGGGCTAAGCTGAGTTGGAATGATGGAACCCGAAAAGTGCTTCTTCCGCTATGGCAACATAACCGACTCCCGTCAGGTAAATCCCTTATATTTTTTTGCTTTCCTCCATGATTTCTCACATATACTTCCTTTAACTATTCCTTACTCATTTTATTGTCATTGCTTTGAATTGCAGGTTCTCTTGGACTGAGTTCGGTGGGATTGGGAAGAGGCATGGTTGGATGCTATTATTTCAGCTCTCGGGTATTTCCTATTCTTACCTATTCAGCCACACTCTCTTGTCTGTAATGCCAAATGTTGTTAAATTCGGTAGGCTACATAGTAGGGTTTCATCTTGCCCTTAAGGTTTTATTTTTATTTTCCTCCTTTGTTCTTCTATCTGAGTACAAGGCATCCCTTAATATCTACGACTGGTATTACTAATGTATACTATAAGTTGATCAAATCTTTCTAGATAAATTTGCTGCATGAATTTGTTGCATGGCACATTTTGGCTTCTTTTGGTGTAACAATTTTATCTACAATCATAAAGATGTGGGTTTTAGCAAATTTAAGCGTTTTGTTAAGTTTTCTGGTACTAAGGCTAAAACTGTGCATTCCTTCAATTTTTGTTGTAATTCTTTTTTGTTTCAATCCAAGTTTTATATATATATTGTATAATTGGTTCTATTTTCTTTTGTTTGTGTGAATTACAAGTTTCTTTGCTGAAGACCCCATGTATATAGAATTACCAAGTCGATTGTATATTCTCTTTTTCAGTTACAGGATACAAGGGGGGCAAGCTTATGTTTTGATGACCCCTATTTCTATTTGAAATTAATTTATCATAAATAAATAAACCATAGAAAAATGTGTGTCTTTTATCCTCAAGTTAATCATTTCGAAGGCTTCAACTCATCTTCATTTTGGCTTTAACAACTAGTAGTTTCCTTTTTCCATCCTTCCAACGTAAATAAGTTATCCATCTCTGTTATTTTCCCCTGTCTCTAGACTATTCCTTCGGATATCAGCGACTAACCCGGATTAACGACTACTTTGGTGTAAATTACCCACAGGTAATTTTTTTGGTCATCCAATGCACTTTGTGAGTTTATGGTACTATAGAGGCTTACTTACAGGGAGTCTACCAACTTCGTTGTTTCAGCAAAACTTTTGGATCTTTGTTGTTTCAATATTAAATTTCATGCTATTTAATTAATAGTTTTAATAGTTTTGTTGTCTTAATATGTAATGTCTCCATGCAAATTTATTTATTTATTTGTTACCGAATCAAAGGGTGTTACTGATTTTCACCATGCTGGCCTACAATACCTTTGATTTGATCTTACCGCAACTCTGAAATTTACCACTACTATAGCTATATGGGTGTGATTTAATTGCGCATTTAATACTCAGGAATTAATTGGTCTCTAGCAGAGTCTATATATTGCATTCATGTTCATCAATAACATATAATTAGATTTTATTAAAAATTTAAATTGTCTCTCTCGTTCACTAGTTAATTTCTTAGTGGTTTTATTCTCTCTTGTTTCTTGTTTTGCAAGTAGCTATCTAGTATTTTTTTCACACTTATATCTTTCTATTGTAGTTTTATCTTGGCTAAGAAACTCATCTTGGTACCATTTCCTAAAGTCTTGCATTATTGTGATTTGAATCTATTCTCCTTCAAGGAAGTTTTGTTCAAGAATGCCTATTTTTATTTTTCTTATGTAATTCACTCTTGGAACCATTTCCAAGAAGCTCATATGAATTGACTATCCCAACCTTAGACGAATCAAATAATGATTTGTTACTAGATGTATCTAACCTTTTAGCATGGTGTATTTTTATGGACGTGATTTTCCTCATTTTATTTGTAGATAATATGTGTTTTTTAACCTCTCAATGAATCTTTGTCTTTGAAATTAATCATTGGTATCATTAGGTCTTTGTTGCAATTGCTTCTAAATTTCAGATAGATTTTCTAGCAGCAATGCATTCAATTCTAATGGTCTTTCTCTCTCTTGGATTATCCTTTCATTATCTATCACGTAGCTTTAGAGTATTTCTTTTTGGATCCTCACTATTTCTGCAAGATTTCGGAGTGTTTCTACTTTAGGATCGTCACCATTTCTGCAAGATTTAGGGTTTTTTCTACATTCATCCTCTCTTGATATTTCTCACATTTGACATGGTTGGTTTTCTTCAAGAGGACATCATACCATATTGGGTTTTTCTTGTGATCTTGGTTCCACCTTTTTCACTCAATTATATTTTCTTTTTAGTGTTGTAATGCAAAAAATTCAATAATTAGTTGTAAATAGGCATCACAATTTAAATTAATAATGGAGTATAACCTTTTATATGCAATTGTATCTTATAACATGATAGTGTTGCCCTCGAACCCAACATACAACATTGTAACAATCCTAGTTCCTTTGGGTGTGTTTTGAGAAATGAGGTCATCCTTTTATGAAAATGCACTCTCCATTGGCTCATTGCTATATAATTCAACTTCTATGCAATAAATGGCCACATTGTGTCACTTGATATCTACCATTCTAGGAGATGCATTGGGATGATCTTTTGCTTGGATATGTGACCATGTGTTTGGCACTAGACTCTAATTCTTTAGCATGAAATAGGTCCATATCACACACAACTTGCTTTTACCAGCAAGATAAAATCACATATGATATGGAAATTTTCTTTATCAACAATATAGGGAATGGTCCTTGTAATTCAAATTGCAAATTTTGTAATCTATTGCTCAAAGTCGGTATTCTGCCTACAAGTTTGGTTCTTCTTGAACCCCTTTGCTAGGAACATTCATATCATCCAAAATAGTATAACCCTTAGCTACTTCTCCAGATTCTTCCGGATTTTATGTGAGGAGAATACTTTCAGAATGATCTATCCCATCCAAAACCGTAGCATCCTTCTCCATGACACACACATGGTCTCCAAGTGGGACATGCAGTGACAAATATTCAGTCTCTGATGTCACATCAATTTCTATAAGCTACTAGGGTATCATATTCTGGTCCCTTGGCATGTTCAAGCCTCTTCAATGGATTATCCAAGGAAAGTTGTTGATTTCACACATCCTTGTCTTCTAGAAGAGATTCATTCATACTTAAACAAGGGGATATATTGTAACTTTTTCTAAGTTCCTAAACTTTTGGATGGAATACTGGAGTCTAGGCCAAATCAGGTGCTTAAACAAGGAGATATATTATATCATCCCCTCTCTAGGCACTTGGGTTTTCTTTGAAGTACATTTCTATAAATTAACATATACATTAGCCAAATCTATTTAAATTTAGGTTGGATATTTAGAGTTACAATAATGCATGCATCGACCATTTGTGTGAACTCAAGATAGATATTCATCCTCGAGTTTCCTATGTCTAGGTGCATTCTAGATCTTGATTTACATGAGATTGTGTTAGTTTCCTTATTTAATGTGCCATGAAAGAGATGATGGCTCATCTCATTTCCATGAATGTTGTAGAAGGAACCTAGGCTCTTTTCGTGCAAACGTCATACTGTTTACATGTATTTGAGTTTACAAATTTTCTAACATGGATCTGAAATTTCACTTGGGAATTGGAAAAATGTAAATTTATTTCAACCTTAAGATAGTGTTAATACCCAAATACAAGGAAGGAATTGGACTGTCTTTTTTATTCTTAGGACTATTGGATTTTTTCTCTTGAAATTGATTTCTGAAACTAGTCTCATCTCAAAACTTTTTATTAAATTCCTTGGAATATTATGGAGGATATTTATAGAAACATTTGAGTACAATCGGAGCTAAATTTATTAGTGGCATTCATACTGGAAGATTACCGACACTAATTCTACTACAAGTTTCCATATCTCATTCTTCTAACATATGGGTTCACAATTTTCTCCATACTTTTACCCATGTTATCATCTAGTTTCTTCTTAGAACATTTGGCCTCAAAGTACCTATTTCTCTATCTATCACTAGGTAGTCAATTTGGGTCATTTAGTCTAGATTTGGGGGACATATATTTCAATAGTATGGAAATATTGATTGAGTTAGGTGCTTGTCTTTTCATTGTATCTATTTTCAATGTTTAGAACTTAGTCACATCAACATTATCATTTTGGTACTAGTTTTTTTGTATGAAATAGTCTTGATATATACTCTTTTCCATTCCTAGTAGAGTAGTGCAAAGGTTTCAGCATGTTTACACCGAATATATTTGTCAATTTTAAAAGGTATGGGGCCACATGAGAAATAGGGTTAAAATCTCATCGTTTTTCAATATTTTGCAAAAGTTGTCTTTCCTACACCACCTAACCCCACTATCCCCAATATCTAAGATTCCCCCCTTTGTTGTTGCTGCAACAGGACTGTCTCTTCAAAATATTGAAGCTTAAAATTCAAGCTTGTTGGATAGTCGGCCACGGGCAACTTTGGTTTTTTCACTATTTCTGACAGACATTTAACCACCTTATCTAGCAGCTCCAGCTCCAGCTCCTTGCTAGTTATTTAGAAGAAAATAAATATAACAGTGAGAAACAAATGTCTATGTCTATTTATCAAACATAAAATACTATCATTGATAGTGAAGGTTGATTTTTCACCCAATATTGCGCGCCTCTAGCTCGAAACCACTAATGTTTGCAACACGAAAAAGTGCATTTACACAATCTTCAATAGTCTTGGAGTCAAATCGTGGCTTCTCTTCATTAGTTTGAGGGTCAGAAGTTCTCTTATCTACGACGTTTTGTAGGGCTTGAGCATATCTTCCCCATTTACTTCGTTCCCATCGAACCTCTGTGGGCGTGACACCGTAAAACATTGGAATTGTGGGAACCCCTGAGTCCAACATCAACATGAGCTCATCTAGGCACCAATTTGATTTAGCATAACGAGGAGAGAAGATCGCCACATAAGCAAGGCAATCTAAATAGTGTGTTTTATTTGAGAAGGAAATTCGTATCCCCACTGCAACTCATCCTCATCCCGAAAGGCCTTCAATTCAATTTACCGAAGGCGATTGTAGAGTGACCTGGTGAAGGTTTTCTTCTTGTCAACTCCGCGGTGATTTATGAATACTCATACCACTGACTATTGTTGGAATGAGCAACCGTAGATGAGGAAGCAACGATTACCAGTACAATGCTGAGGTAGGCTATTATTTAGCAACTAAAGGCATTTGTAACCTTTGAAATGGATCACTAATGACAGGAAAGACACTTGTTGTATTGGTGATAGTCCAAGTTCTTGAAATCATAATGGGTGATCTGATCCTAACCAATATTTCTACTGTAAATCTTGATATTATATTTTTATATTTGAATCTAGGTTGTCTATGGAGATACAAATTCAGTTATGATACAATTTGGTGTACCAAATATAGAAGAGGCCATGACGCTAGGGAGGGAAGCCTCAGATTATATTAGTGGTACATTTACAAAGGTACAGTGTCAAGAATTTTAAATATCCGTGAAGTCTCTAGAGTTGTTAATGATGTTTTTGTAGGGATGAATGTTTTAATATCACCTTTCTTTTTAAAACTAATATTCTTTTGACATTCCACTTCCATGAGATCTTTGTAAATATGCACAGGACAAGATGGTTAGTTATGCTTTTCTGTGGCTTATCTGCATCTATTTGGTGCATCCTTGGCATCTAATCAATGTGTTATTTAACATATGCTTTTATGCAGCCTATTAAACTAGATTTTGAAAAAATTTACTACCCATACTTTTTGATCAGCAAGAAAAGATATGTTGCGTTGTTTTGGACAAAGCCAGATGCTTATGACAAAATGGATACTAAAGGTGACAAACCTGATCTTTTTGTATCTAAGACAGGCCTTAGTGTTTGTGAAGGCTCAAAATTCTCTTAGAAAAATAATTTATTTGATACCTTCTTAATTATTAAATATTCCTAGTCCTTTAAATATTCCATATAAATAGGCATTGAAATAGTGCATAGGGGCAATTGCCTACTGGTGAAGAACTTGGTTACAGAGTGCCTTCACAAAATACTCATTGATCGTGACATACCTGGTGCAGTGCAGTATGTCAAGGACACTATTTCTGACTTGTTAATGAACATAATGGATTTGTCACTTTTGGTGATAACTAAGGTGAGAACAATGAATCCTTCTGCATGTTTATGACCAAATTTGTTTGACCATTTGTTACTTCTGAAATGGATAAAATATGATATGGGGAAGAGGAGATTTACATTGTGAGCAAGTCACTTATTACATATTCCTGGTTTCAAGTGTTAGAAGTATATAATATATACCTATTTGGGGCAGGCCATGGAAGTTTCGTTTTTAAGTCTGTCATGTTTCTTCTCCCTACATTCTGTACTTGGAAGGGATTCAGTCAATATTTACTGCTACCAATGCGAGGAAGAAGTGTCAAGTGAGGCTCTTATGCAATTGAAGAGAATGAAAACATGACAATATATAATATATCTGCATTTTTAATCTCATGCTAAGAAAAATTGATTACTATTTAGCTACGGTAGAAAAAAATGTTTGTGGGTCATATCCTTTATCAAGGCTATCAGCATATTCTTAAGGGCATTGTTGTTTGCATGTGCTAACAATCGATTTGTTGAGTTAGGGTCTGACAAAGACTGGAGATGACTACGTAGTCAAGGCAACACACGTGGAACTAGCTGAGCACATGTGGAAGGTAAATACTGGAAATAACTTCTCAAAACAAGTATAATGAATGGTGCAATGCCTTCTGGTTCCATTTCAATCCTATCTCTCTATTTTTATTACTCCAGTGCATCTAAAGACTCTTGTAATATTTTTCTTTTTATTGACAATGAGTCCATTGTTGGATTTTTTAAATTGATGTCGTGTTTTAAAGCCAAGTTGCCTCTGGTTTACAGAGGGATGCTGCAACTGCTCCAACTGTGGGTGATCATGTTCCATATGTCATCATAAAGGTTGCAAAAGGTGCCAAGGTAATAATTAACCCTTTTATGCTCAGCATAAGTCTCGATATTGCACTAAAAAATGATTATTTTAATTATTTTGTTATGTTTTATTTGTAGGCATAACTTACAGAGGGATTACGGATATAATGACTAATGTGTTTACTTGGGCTTAGGCATATGAGAAATATGAGGATCCAATTTACGTACTAGAGAATAAAATCCCTATTGATCCACAATATTATCTGGAGAATCAACTGAGCAAGGTGAAAGACCAAAGCATCATCACTTCCAGTTTATGCTCTTTTTGAAAATTTCACCAGTGTTTCAAATATATCTTGATAGATAGTAATTATTTCCAGCTAAGTGCTTTTTATTAGTGTCTGTTTTTACTGTGTAGCCATTGTTGAGAATATTTGAGCCCATTTTGAAGAATGCAAGCAAGGAGCTTCTTCATGGTAGTCACACACGAGTAGTTTCCATATCAACTCCTTCAAATAGTGGAATTATGAAATTTGCCAAGAAACAACTTAGTTGTATTGTTGTAAAACACCTATCCGGTATTTAGTGAATAGAAGTAGAGGGTGTCCTACATGTGGTTTCCTTGCTTATAGTAGTGCACAATTGAGAGTAACTATTATTTCAATTTGGCACTTTAGAAAGATACTAGGGTTCATCTTTTTGATGTGGAAAAATCTATGAGGTTGCATGATTCCATGCCTCCTCTCGCTGTAAGAAACTGTCTAGCTTTCTTATAATAAGAATGTCTGGTTAGGCTGCTTCATACTGAAATTCATGATGTTACCTTATTTCATGTTGCCATTGCAGCAAAGAAGATCACACACTTTGTTCACATTGCAACGGAAGAGAAGGAGAATTGTATCAGAAAATAGTTGCAAATGGTAAGCTAGTATTCTAATACCATTACTCTTTATTTGGAGAATTTAAAGTACGCCTTCTATCTATTGTTCTCACCTAGATTTTCTATCATATGACATTAATATTTGATCAATGTCAGTGAGGGAATTAGAAATGCTCTTTGGTAAACTATGGACACAATGTCAGTGGTACCAAGACTCTCTGCACCAAGATGTTCTTTGCACAAGATTTTTGAATGCTATATTTCAAGTATTACATTTTCATAACATGATTTAAATTTACATTATGGATGTATTTTGTAACATTTGTGTGATCATGTATTTTTTTTAATTAATATGATTCTTTTTTTATATTTTTACAATTACTATCTCTTTTATACATAGATTGATGTCCTATCCTTATTGCAGTCATGACTGCCCAATATTTTATCGTAGGAAGAAAGCTCAGAAAGACCTAACTGAAGCAGAGGTGCAACTAGAGCACTGGCAGTTTTGAGGATGCTGCCTGTGTAGCTTGTAATTTTTTGTATTATTGAATATTTTTGTTTTCCTGAATTTTCTCTGGTGTATGTTTCTTTGATTTAATGGACCAGGGAATTTACTTGGTCCCTGAATCAGGATGAGCATGGTTTATTTATTGTATAGTAATTGTCAAGTCCTTGTTATTTAATGTTAACCAATTTGATATATCTTTTCTCCTTGCAAATGAGATGGAGAAAAAGTCAAAAAGGATACGTACTTCCCAAGGCACACCCTATAAACGCAATGTGCATGCATATCCAAAATTTTAGGAGAGAAGACACTATAAAACACAGATCTGCAGGCTTACATATGTATATCCAGACATGCATATGGATAGATGGATGGATAGGTAGATAGAGATGGATACACAAATAGATTGGCAAGAGCAAATCCGAGACAATAGTTTGAGCAGATTTTTTTTTTTTTTAAATAGTTTTTGGCAGGAGCAAATCTGAGACAATAGTTTGAGCAGATTTATTTTTCTTTAAATAATTTTTTTTATTGTCTTTAGAGAGACAATAGTTTGAATTATGGACATTTCTTTTTTTTTTAAATAATTTTTTATATTGTCTCTAGAGAGACAATAGTTTGAATTATGGACATTTAATTTTTTTAAATAATTGTTTATAGTGTCCCTAGAGAGACAATAGTTCAATTATGGACATGTAAATAATTTTTTTTATTGTCTCTAGAGAGACAATAGTTTGAATTATGGACATTTTTTTTTAAATAATTTTTTATATTGTCTCTAGAGAGACAATAGTTTGAATTATGGAATTGTCTCTAAAAAGACAAAAATGTAATTGTCTCTAAAGAGACACAAATGAAATTCTCTAGAGAGACAAATCAAATTGTCTTTATAGAGACAATAATAATATGTGTTCTATATTGTCTTTATAAAGACAAATTTTTGAGACAATATATTTTGAAACACCCGCTTAGGAACAATATTTAAGACAATACACAAGTTTCATTTTGTCTTAAGTTAAGACAATTGACTCAAATATTGTCTTAACTATTGTCTTTAAACCCCCTACATCTATTAGTGACGGGGCACTTAGAGAAATGACATGGCCCACGGGGTTGTCCCATTATGATTCTATCCCTTAATAGTAGGGCCGTGTCAGCCCTCCTAAGCAACTGGCCCTTCGAAGGTTGGTAGAGCTAGATGATGCAATTGTCTAAATGCAATTGTCCTCTTGTTACAAAAAACTATGGGCCAAGGGATGTTATATATAAATTCTAATGGAAAGGCTACTGGTTGGATGGAACTTCACCAATGCTCGACGTAGATTGGTAGGTCTCCCAACTTGAGGGTATTCATTAAAACTATGAACATTTGGGGTATGGAATCTACTCTTTGCTTAGACCTTCATAATATGGAACTAGCGAAAATTTTAAGCATGGAAATTTATCTTAAAACTTAGGAATATTGGAGAATATTATTATTTTCTAGTATGTAAATTGTAAAACATTTGGTAATATTTTTTCAAAAGTATTAAAGGTTCTTAAGATTTTATACTATATTTATAAAGTTTTGGCAAATTTTAGGAGAAAATAATTTCATAATATAAATTTGGGCAAATCATTTTTGAAAAAAATGGATATTAGGGAATATTTTTTTTAAAAGCATTGAAAATTATCCCACTTGTGAATATTATCCCCT
Organism: Pinus taeda; assembly: GCA_000404065.3. Taxonomy (NCBI): domain Eukaryota; kingdom Viridiplantae; phylum Streptophyta; class Pinopsida; order Pinales; family Pinaceae; genus Pinus; species Pinus taeda. Next base: position 39,646 of record APFE030745364.1, read on the forward strand.
AACATCTTCCCTATGTTGAAGTACAATCTTATTTTTTGGTTCTCAATATCTACAGGTCGTGCTAGGAGAAGATTCCTTTTAGAAAGACTATATCCCAAAAACATTTCTTTACTGATGGAAATCTCATCATTGTTGGGGACTTAAATTTCTCTCTTCGTGCTGTGGAGAGGTAGAGACCACGAGCACAAGTCAACCCCGAATGGCTTTCTTGACACATCTCCTTAATAAGCACAATATTATGTACATACAACATTTAAAGCTTAAATCTACATGGAGGAATAAGAGAATGGAAGAGGAAAAAGTCACCAAGAGACTTGATCGCTTCTTATGTTTGGAATAGTTGGTGGAAAAAGTTCCCTTAATCAAATAATGGATTGGGGATGGTGGGGACATCGACCACTCCATTATTTTTCTGGAGACTAAGACAATGGGACATAAGCCACTAAATTCCTTTAATCTTAATGATATTAGGCATCAAGCTAAAAGTTTTGTGGAGCTATTGGGAACAAATTTGCGTCCCTACAATCCCATATCAGATTTTTTGTTAGAGGCAACTTCGCATTGAACCTAAAAATTGTAAAAGAGGACACCATAAAGTGGTTAGTGAAAAAATGATAGCGAGATAGACAAGAACTGAGAGGGGTGGATGAGGATCTCAAGGTCATATCTAAGGAAGCTGCAGAATGCTTTGAATGAGTGGAATCAAAAGAGATGCCATTATGTTTAGAATAGAAAAGGAAAATCCTTCTCGGAGATATCAAAGACACTTGGAGACTCAAAATAAAGGTTATCTAGCTAGAGGATCAAGACAAGAACACTAAAATCTTTCAAAACTACACTAAATCCAGGGAAATATGCAACACAATTGCATGCTAAACGACTATGAATCAAATAATGTCTCTTCTTTTGAGGACTTTGTAGAGTTTCGAAAACAAAATTGCAAATATTTTCAACGAGCCATAGGGGGTTAACATAGTAGAGGTGGCCTGATTAGCCCTCAATTTTCCTAGATTTACTTTGAAGGCAAAAAATTATCTCCTAGTGGAGGTTGTTACAATGGAAGAACTTATGAAGGTGCTGGGAATTTTTTAGAGGGAGAAAGCCCAAGCGCATATGGATGGTCAGCTGAAATTTTTTCTAAGACTCTTTGATATCCTCGTTGAGGGCCCCCTTAGAGTTATTGAGGAATCCCAAATGTGAGGCGACATTCAGGTCTCACTTAACTGCACCTTAATTTCTTTAATTCCTAAAGTAGGCAATCGATCAAATTTTGATGATTTATACCTTGTTTGGATTTGCAGCTAAATTTGCAATGCCATTGTAAGAAGACTAAAACCATTCTCTCAAATTTAATCTAAAAGGAAAAGTTTTATTTCCTACAAGGGAGACAAACTTGCATTCAGATACAATGATGAGAGTCTACATGCCCATGATAGAGGTTCCAAATATGGAGGAGTTCATATGAAAATATAATGTTTTTATATTAACTCCCCCCCCATTCCCACCCTTATAGTTAATATGAAAATATAATATTTTTATATTAACTTCCCCCTATCCCCACCTTCGTATAGTTTTCCAATACACAATTGAACTAGTGAATGCAAACCTAGTGATACTCAACACATCATTAACTCATGATCATAATAAAAATATAGGGCTTAGGAATATATGACTAACCTTAACTCAGGAAAACAAGGGTTGATACCCAAATTCCTCCCTCTTTGGTTGTTATTCCAGATACTAGACTTGGTCTTTTTTTTCTCACAAAGTATACATAGGGACCATATCATAAGATTAGAGACACACATATGTATATAAACATTAAATAAATCATTCTATTAATACTTGGAATAAGTTATATTTATAGATTAATACACGGAGCCTTTCCTACATTCTCTCATTCCCCTTTTTTGGGCTACCTCTCTTTGAGCTCCTTAGGCTCTAGTCTCTCCCTTTTAGGCTCATATAAAGCTCTAACTATAAATACATGTAAAACTCGTACTGGCTTGAAAGTATCCTAACATAATCAAAGCTAAAGTGGACATGTCCCAAAATACTAACAATTAAACTTGGTACTTTTTCCTTTTAGAAAGGCCTCTTGGGAACTCACAAAAACAACCTAACCACCTAGGTTCTTCTAAAATGAGGACACTTTTATTTAAATAAAATTTCCTAATTTTATACAAATTAGATCAGAGAGGAATGTCATTCCCTTTTAAGATTACATGACCCCCTTAGACCTAGTGAAATGTATTTCATGGCTTGATGTTCTTCGAACCTACATTAGATTCACTTGACGTTCCAGGACTAGCCAAATCCTCGAAAAGAAAGGACCCTTACACTCCCCTGAAACATAAAGTAAAAAAATTTAGGCTATTCATATTTAAAATAAATTAACATTTGGGATATCTAATACATTCATTCCAACCATTTAAGGAACCAATCAAAATGCATGAGGAGGAAAATAAAAAAATGCAGCAAAAGAAATCAACAGATCAAAGAAGAATTTGGGGCAATGTTGGTTGAATTGGGACACATCAAATTGATTACCTATTTTTTCCCCACTTCCAACATACCAACAACATGAAAAATATCTCTTGTATTATTAAAGGCCTAAAATGTAAAAGAAAAAAAATGTGTTTTGAAGATTTTCTTTTCTGTAAAAACCCTAGAGTTATGATGATTATGGAAACCAAAACTTCAAGTGATGTAACTACCAAATTAACAAGAAAATGGGGAGGATATTTGAAAGTGATTTCCATTGATTTTTAGTGATGATTAGGTTTCCTTTCCATTCAATTGAATGCTTGATAAATGTACATTATTGACATATTTTTCACTTTTTAAATTCTTACCATCCAATTTCAATTCATTGGCTCAGTTGAGATTTGCTACCTACGAAATTTATATCATCCGTCCACACCCAAGGAAAAAATTATCTTCCTCCAATCCATTTACAATGCTTAAAAAATCCTCTCCTCTTTCCCTTTATCCTTGGTCAAGATTTTAACCTCATCAAAACCTTTCAAGAAAAGTGAGCTAGCGTAAGATGACTTGATGTAGAACCCATCGTATTTTAAGAAACAATTGCATCCTCCAACCTAGGTGATATCAAGACTATAAATGGTACTTCACTTGGAAGAACATATGAGGAGGAGTGCAACAAGTTGCTTTGAAACATGATTGTTTCTTACTCATGGAATCCATTACGAGCCATGATATATGTTTGAAGGATACATACTTCTGAGTCATGGCTCAAACTAGTGGTCTATATGTCTAAATATTTCCATAAAGCCTTAACACCATAACATGTCCTTTCACTTAGAGAAGTTTTGGCTACACCAACCATAAATAATTCTAACATAAATAGGTGGTGGGAGGAGTCAACAATATTGGATGACACATCAATGTACAAGCTCCAATAGAAACCCAAATACATTAAATGCATCTTATAATCTAGAATAAATCGAAATATGGGAACAATTTGAAGGAAGAGCACATATAATAATAAAATATGAAGAAAATATAATAGTAAGTCATCTTATATGTCTGATCATAATAATTATCTAGAGAATAGGTTTCCACTCTTGTTGACCTTGATGAGTGCTATAAGCAATAAGAACTTATTCAAAAAGAAAAATTAAAGGCATGTTGGATAAAATAACAAGAAATTGATAGAAAGTTTTTCAAAAATATATATCCTTTCGCACCACAATCACAGTCACATATCGTCCCTAAAAAATCTTGAAGGGGAAAAACTATAAAACATCAAGAGATAACTTGGGAGCTGAATCATTATTATCAACACATTTTTATAGAATTTGTCCCCAACAAACAACAAGTGATCCATGAAATCACTAATGGGGTCCATTCCCTAGACACTCAAGAACAAAATGAGGCTTTTCTTAGGTGGATTCCTTTTTAAGAAGTGTAAGCGAAAATTGACACAATGCTAGGAAACAAGTATTGTGAACCAAATTTCTACACAAAAGAAATATTCTAGATCCATTGGTGTGGACTTGGTCATGATGTTTGGTTGGTGGTGGATGAATCAAAGAAAACACTATATATCCTAACAACCCTATATGTCATTTTTTTCACACTGTTGAAAAAGAAAAATAATTGGACCCCAACTAATATATATCCATTGCTTTCTTAAATGTGATATATAAGGTCATCACTAAAATCCTAGTGTTACACATAATTTTGTCATTGTCCCTGTAATCCTTGTTCCTCGATCCTAGATGACCTCTATGGTGACCGTCATGTGTTTTCCTAACATGAAGAACATGTCCTTACATCCCTCTTCATCCACATTAAACTTCCCTCTTACATCATTTCCCAAGTATATTCCTCCAAACTCAAACTCAGTTTTTCAAAACCGATGCAAGTACTTGTTTTATTCCATTTGCTGATTTGTAGAGTCTAATAATGGGCCTAGCATTGAGCGATGCTGGTAAGCCATTCATGACCTGCACCAACCCTCTTTTGGCAAGTTTTTAAAAATGGAGTCGAAGCTTCAAGGTCTAGAAGCTTTGTGAATAGAAATCTAGTAGATGGTTGGGAAAGAGAGAGCTGAGAGATATTGTTTGGGCTCCTTTCCCCTATTAAAATGGAAGAAACCAAAAGGGATATGGCCTCTGCCATAATAAGAGGATCCATTTCCCATCTATGAAAGCTATATAAACTCCTCATTTTCCAACCTCAGCTAGCTAATGAAGGCGCTGGAATAATCTACGAATCTTGATAGCCATCTTGAGAACCTTAACCTTCTAGTTTGTGTTTGTGAAGGGAGAATAAGATTTTAGATTTTTTTGTTCGGATAAAAGAGGAAGAAACCTTGAACTTCCATTTTTTTGAGGGTGAATCATGAGATCCTAACAATAGTTATAGAACACGTACATGTCGAAGGAGACATGCAATGCTAAGGTGAAGGTTGTACATTCCTTTTTGTCATAATAAAACAATTGATATTTTGTTTCCTATATCAATTTCATTTGTTATTTGGTAGCTTAAGACTCCTTAGCCTCTTAAGCAGATTCAATATTTGTATGCTATCATGTGTGCTTTGGTTTCTTGTCTCATTGTTTGAGGTGCTTTATTCACACTAAGGAGCTGATCGCTAGAGCAAAGGCACAAGGACTTCCTAAAACAAGGATTAGCGATACAAAAGGAAGGATATTATCCATTCTCAATCTAAGGGAACTTATGTTAGCTTTTCTTGTTTGTAGCTAGACCCTCTCCCTTGGCCTCGAGGGATTATCTCTGTTTGTAGAGAGAATCTTCCTACTCCACACCTAGTCAACAGGTTCAAAATTCTCCTACGAAAGCTCAATTCTTTGGAGAAAAAAAATTATGTCAAAGGTCACAAATTGCTAGATGGCATAATTGTTTTGCATGACACCATACACTCACTGGAAATATCCAAAGGAATTTTATGATGCTCAAACTAGATATCCCAATATATTTCAATTTAAGTTGGAAATACATCTTCATAATTATCAAATCTTTTTTATTTAATCAAGAATGGATATATCATAATAGTAACATGTTATTATCATCCTTCTTTTACATTTTGGTAAACAATCTCATACTACTCTATTCAAATAATCCTGAGGCATTCAATAGGGAAATCCACTCTAACCTTCCCTCCTCATAATAACAATGGAAGGGATATTTAGGGCTCTTAAAGTATATCCTCGAGTAAATAAACTCAAAGGTCTCCCATTGCCACATCAAAAATTTGTTGATGATAGTATACACATGGGCACTACCACCATTCATGAAGAAAGAGAGTTGACACCAATTCTGGAGGAGTTTTCTCGGGCTTCATGCATGGAAATCAATAGGAATGAGTCTTATGTATTCTTTTTAATTCTCTACTCTCTTTTCATAGGAATATTAAAAGAATCTATGGATTCTAAATTAGAAAATTCCCCTCGAATAATAGGGGTGTTTCATTAGTAGATAACTTTGTCAAATGGAGCATATGTGAGGGAATATTATCTAAACTCAACAGAAAATAGGAAGGCTAGGCTTTTTGTTCCCTTAATGTTCCTAGGAAGCTTCCTTTCCTAAAGAAAGTGTTATATGCCCTCCCCATATACTTATGTTTGATTCTAATGGCATTTCTCTCAATTTTGTAAGAACTTCATTAGATGTAGTGATCCTTCATATAGAGAGGTGCCAACATGGACAAAATATGTTCAATGGTTTCTTGGGAAAAAATTGTTTTCTGAGACTAAAATGAGTATTGGGCTTGCATAATCCCATTGTCTCAGAAACAATATTGGGAGAAAAAAATGGTGGAGGTAGAGAAAAGGAGGCTTATATCTCTAGAAATGCATATGGCATAAATTTACTCTTCCAACATACCTCCACAAGACCTTCTCGAAATGTATTCTACACATTTTGGTTCCTCCATATGTTGATTAGATAATAAGGTTACTCACTTAATTTAGCAACATTTCTTTTGGGAAGTCAAATATCGTTGTATTGCATTATTATGGGATTACTCATGAAAACAACTCACTAAATGCCATGACCAAGAAAATATATATAACATGCTAATGGGAATGACTTCAAAAGGATTGACAAATATTATATATTACAAGATCTAGTTAGACATATGCCAACAATGGAGAAACTAGATACCATAAAAGGATTAGTATCCCAATCTAGAGGGAGAATCATGGCAGAAATTTTAGTGTAAAATTCAACAAATATTAATCCCCTAACCTTCCCATTCAGACAAGATGTTCTATGGATATACTTCAAAATAAGCCTATCATCTATAAGTGGGGCATGAAGAAATACTAACTTAAGAGATTTGGTTCAAAATTAGGCAAAAAAACAAATGGAAAAAAAATCCTTCTTCCTATGGCTTCTAGTTCAAAATAATGCCCTAACATGGAAAACATACAAAAGTAAAAATACTAACGACCTTTTGTATGCCCCCTCTATATTCTCAACTCAAAAATTGCTTAGCACTTATTCAACATATGTGCCTTCTCCAACTTCATTTGTATTTGATCTAAGGATTATCTCACCTACTCTAATAGGGATGATCTTAGTATTATTAAAACCATCACAAGTTGCAAAAATGATGCTTTCTGTAGCTCCATCCTCAACTGTATTTCGAATCTCTTTCGAGACTTCCTACCCTAGGCTCTCTGGAAGGTGTGAAACCATCAAATTTTGAGGGGATATTCTATTTCCCTTGTCTCCCTCTAGAATTTCATTCTAAACACTATAAAAGAAACCATTATTTCCCTCCTCTATGCTCCATGATATTTTTTAGGTTATGCCCAAGAATCTCAGCATCAAAATAGGTCACACCTTTTTCCTTCCTACATTTCCTTTCTACGAAAGATGCTCATTAACCTTAACTTCTTTTTCATAATTCCTATTATCCTCTACCACCCTACTTAAAGTTGAATTTTGACAGTTCCTTAAAAGGGAATCTAGGTCCAATTCGATATGGTGTTAGTTTTAGAAACCATTGTGGTCTTCCACTATTTAGATACTTTAGTACACTAAGCATTAATAGAAACAAAGTTGTGGAACTTACTAACATTGATTATAGTATGAGAAATAACACAAATTTAACGCTTATCCGTGTTATTCATGGAAGGGGACTCATATCTTATCATTAACATGCTTCGTGAACTCTAGAATGGAAGAATTATTATGCAAGGTATCCTCAATAATTATGAACATTTTTGTCATTATTCCTTTCAATTTCTACAAAATTTGAAACAAGGTTATTGATACGCTGGCTAACTATGGAAATCTAGATCCCTTGTGAAGAAATTCATCCACCTAGATCCTCTTGTAGGACACTCCTATGAAGAAAATGTGTTAGCGACTTATACATACATACATGATACTCTCAGATGGGTCCATTCCGAGTGGGGGCCATTACCACCATGCCACCTCACCAAGATACCGAGGGACATGACAACATGATAACATAACAATTGCTAACACTTTAATATATTTGAGGTGACACCACTAGCAAAAATTTACCATGGTAATTAAATAACTTTAACTCCACATGCCACTGAAATTTTCCTTCACTTCAATCCCACTATCATATCTATATGTCGGAGCCTCTCCTATGCGAATAATCATTCTGATCTAACATTGAGTATTCAAATTGTGATTTTAGTTCAGGTTTTTCACATTTGTAACAACACTGGTCGGCAAAGGTTTCTATTCCACAAGAAAACTTTAACACTTGCAATATATTATTAAGCTCCTCTGCTGATTTATCTTCCTAAGAAGTAGCCTTTTGTCAAGCCATAAATTTTAGGTCATATTGAAAAACCAAATGGGTAAGGTCCTCACAATGTCAATTTGGATTGAAATTGTGAAATAAAGTTATGTGAGACCACTAGAGGGCATTTTTTTCAATCAAACACATTTTACTTGCAAACTCATTAGGTACTCTAATACATCCACCCATAGTTCTCACTACATCTATGGTTATGGTACCTTCCTTTGTTAGAAACAACATTTCACCGTTGTGGAAGTGGTCCTTATGTATCAAAGAACCGCCTCTCTCTAGTTGATGTCAACTATTCCACTTTCTTGCTTCCTATTCTTCTACTTACATTATATCTTTGCCTAATATATGAGCCCCAATGGTAATGTAGTGTTAGTTCCTTAGTGGATTCCTTATGTACCACCTCTCTTAGTTTCATTCTCCCCTGCATGGCTTTCCTTCTCTAGAACTAGATCTCCCTCACATCACTCTCCTTGGCTGGCTCCTGTACTTATGTTTTAACAATAAGTTACCTTTCCCTCTTGTCTTTTCTATATTCAAGGATTTGCCTTCATCCATTTATTGTCCTATGCTTACATCATTATTGGCCCCTTTATTTCCTTCTACCAACTCTTTTGTCTTATTACCTCTCCTGTGATCTCATCATGCCTCGTCGACATGCTCGTGTCTATAGATGAGTGAGATATTACTATCAACAAACTGATTAAGGTAACAAACTTACTCATTAATGATTGTAGGAAATTTTTCCTTGATTTAGAGAGTCTACACAGACCCCATCCAAGATAAGGTCATTGATGCTGAAAGAGAGGGGACCTCCTAAGGGCATTACTTGTCATATATTGAAGTTCTAGTTGATTTGACCAATTAGGTCTAGACATCGGGCATATGCTCCAGAACTTCGGCCACTACATGGACACAACGGATTTTTATTTGCATATGAAGTTCCTTTTAAGAAAGGTTCTTATGGGCAAATGTGAGTAGTGGGAAAATCTCCTTCACTCCATTGAACACTTGCTTCACCACATGAAGGAGTCATTAGGGGAATTTTGAGGTCTAAAATTGGCCTCCTAAGGAAATTATAAAATAATAGTAGAAATAAGAAAATAAGATTAGATTGCATCATCAAATTTGAGAGGAAAAAAGGAAAAACTATTTTTTCAGCTTGTATTTTCAACTTATCTCCCTATGGGTTTACTCAAATTTCAGGTAGCGACACTGATTGCATGCCAAATTTGATTTCTCATCCAAGTATTACCCATATTTCATACTTTTGATGAACCCCTGCTACATGAAAAATGAGAAATACATGAAAAACGTGATTGCAATCACATTTTTTCATGTATTTCTAATTTTTCGTGTAGCAAGGTCTATTGAAAGTATCAACCATGGGTACTCCTTGGATGAGGAAGCACATTTTTCATCCAATGAGTGCTCCCGCTCGGAATTTGAGTAAAAACGTAGGGAGATAAGTTTAAAATACGAACTGAAAAGTAGTTTTATTATTTTATTATTTTTTAAACTTTTTACTTTTTTACTCCAAATATGGTGAATCATCCGCCATGGTTGACACCATCATCTTCAATCCTATTGGTTCTTATAAATTTAATTTTGGTTGTGCATTTTTCTTAGGAGCCCCATTTTAGACCTCAAAATTCCCCTAATGCAAATTTGCAACTGGAGCATATAGAGTAGCACCTTGGAATCCCTCCCCCTATGGAAGGCACCTTAAGAAACAAGAAGGATCCTTTGAAGGCCACAACTACTAATTCATACTCCTCCAACTAGTGTCTAGTTATGTCCCTTGTTAGTTTTTTGTTTTATTTCATATATTATGTCTCCCTATGGAGAGTAAAATTTTGGTTAGGATATCATATTCCTAGTGACCAACTGACTTAAAATTTTCAGTATTTTCATGTACAATCTTGTTTAAAAGGAAATATATTACTTATGCACAAAATATATGGTTATGAGTTAAAATATGCTTATTATGGTTTGATGCCTACGAGCCTTTACTAACCATTTAAATCATATAGTTTTCGTACTAGAACATCCATTACAAATGCC
>APFE030745364.1:55110-92022 GCA_000404065.3 Pinus taeda
GTTACTCGGTCAAATTTAACTGTTGGAATGGCCTGCTGTCCCTATTTAACTCATCGCTCAGATCGGATCTTCAATTTGTCCTAATGATGAACTACACTGGTTGGTTCGAAACGCGTCGACAAATGATTTTTTATGTGATTTTGCAGAAATTATTCTCACAAAGAAGATTATGGATCACAGAAGTCTTAATTCTTAAATAATATTGATTTTTAAGGAATATTGGAAATACTATCATTTTTTTCCTTTTTCCATTTTAAAAGTAAATTGTGATTAATGTTTAAGAAACTATAAAAATTACTTGTTTATGAAATTTTATATAAAGGAAATTGTCATATAGTTGATTATCTATTATTAAAAAAAAATGGGAAGAAATTAAACAACAAGCTATACCAGTTTAAAGTTATCGTTAAGAAGAAAAACAATGTTGATGAGATATTTTTACTGTACTAGAGAAATAGAAAACACTTGAAAATAGGTGTACACATCAATACCACTATTAGCATCCTCATAATCATAAACAACAAGCTATACCAGTTTAAAGTTATCGTTAAGAAGAAAAACAATGTTGATGAGATATTTTTACTGTACTAGAGAAATAGAAAACACTTGAAACTATTTTCAAATAGGTGTACACATCAATGCCACTATTAGCATCCTCACAATATGATTATGCCTCCATTGGGTCTGGAGATGAGTCAAGTTCAAAGTGACCATGCCACTTTGAACATTTATTAGCAACCATTTTTAAGTGATCTAGCTTCATGAGAATATGATCCATTGTTTCCCTATTATTCATCAAGACATTTCATTAAAAAAAAAAAATATCTAATTGGACATATGTTTCCACATTGTACTCTTTTTGCAAACCTTTGGGGATTCCTACGTGAGGAATGTAGGTAGGTAAATTATCGAAAACCTTTGAGTCTAAAATTCCCTATCACTAGTGGTAATTTTCTTCAGAGACGTTGTTCATAACTGAATTTCAATGGAAGTGCGCATATGAAAATTATAACTTGAATATTAAACAATTAAACCAAATCCACGAGCCTCCAATACTACTACCCTCCTGATGGAAGTGCGTGTCCTAAGGCATTATGAATGTTGTAGGAAGGAAGAGACATGCAAGGATAGATAGACTCAGGTCCAAAGAACAAAATGCTCACAAGGAAAAAAGGTTGAATCCTTTTGAGAAATTAAAAACAAAATTGAAATTGATAAAAAGGGTATTCCCAATGAGAGAAATGGAAAACAAAAAATAAACAACCATTTAGGAATGTGAGAAAGAACAACCCTACAATGATGTGAGAAAGTAACATACTAAAAAATGAATGATGAGTGGAAAAAACAACATTAAAGAGGAAAATACAAAAAAATCAAAATACATATAGAAAACCTAATACTTAGACGTCCACCAAAACTTTTGGAGAGCAAGGCATCCAAACAAACAACACCAAATATCATGTAAAGTACTTAATAAGGCATCCAACACTAAACAATATGAGCAAGCCACACATTAATATACTATGTTACTTTGGACTTAGATCGTGTAATCAACATCGACCTTAGTACTGGTAATTAACACCCTCATCCTAGATTTAAATTTCATTATGATATTTTGTCGTTAAAAAAAGATTGCATTTTCCCTTTAAGGTTGGTCTTAATAGTTAAATGTCACAAACCTCTTCACTACTATCAACAAGTAAATTTGTTTTTATTTGTTTTTATTTTTTTCTTTATACTTAACTTATCTGCTCGCATTAGTAACAAAATATATTGATTGTATTTACTTACATATTACATTAATACTCCTTTCTTACTTAATGTATATGATATTTTCTTTTATTTTGATTGACTACATTTACAAAAGAAGCAAGCGGTTTTTCTCATAGAGAGATGAAATCTATGAAGTACTTTTCTTTTGTTTCAGTACACCTAACTCATGATATTATATATATAGATAGATATCCTATATTGTACCACTAATATAAATTATCAGTTATGACTATAAAGAATCTTGTTATAATTAGTTTATTTCATTTCCCTTGTCAACATACTCCATAACCTTGTTAGTATACTTCATGGTCTAAGACTTTACGCTAGGGAAAGGTTGTGACTTACGTGTGATGGTGGTCGAGTCATAACATTTATAGAGTGAGTGATCCTCCAACGTTTCTCAGTTATAACTAACAATCTTAGTATTATTAGGCGGGAATGGTGGTAGTGGCTTGTGTAACATGAATACTCCATACGTTGGTTGACCTCCACCATTTCACATAAACTTAACTCTTTATGCATGCCAACTGTATGGTGTAAAAAAAAATTCATCTAGGAAAAAGAATGACCAACCATTGTGATCCAACTCAACAAGTTCCATATTCGCATCAATTGGGTTTGTAGTGATTTATTCTCCTGAACGGCTACGATGCAAATCGGTGATCCAATCGCCCACCGCATAGTTATTAAAACCCTAAACCCCTAAACAATTTCTCTCTCATTTATTGTGTTATGACTTGTTCTAGGAGACACTGAGAGACTATTCACGAAGCCGACTAGCTGCATAGTAAGTCAATCTTACCTCTCACTATTAGTAGTACTACAAGTGTGTTCATTGTTTAATGAAATTTTTTCATGGCTCGTAGAATTTCTATGAATACCAACCCTCGATTATTACGCAACAGGAGATTGTGTGGCTTTTAATTGAACTTGCAACCTACAAACCTCAGGGCACTTAGAAATTTTCCCTTCTAGAGAGATTCCACCCATGCACGAGAGGTAATCTTGTTTTCTTTGTTCAATTTTGTTTTCACTATTATGAATTTTCCCTATTATTTTTCCATTAAGGTTCTCATATTAAACATTGTGGTTTTCGTTTACACTGTCTACAGGGAAAGGGCATATCAAAGGGTCCAGTATTCCAAGTTCTCTGTTTTGCAGTTTCTTTAGCGCTCAACCCACCAATTCCTCTATAGAGTAATAAAGCTTTGTTCCCACCTCACGTTATATTATCCTTTTGCTTAGAATGTAAAATATTTCTTGGTTTTTGTTCGGTGGAGGCCAGTTTAAAAATTTATGTTCTTCTGTTAACTATTCAACATATAGGAAAGGCGAAGACCTCAACATTTTTGCATCTAACAGGTAAATATTTGGTTTGGCTCAGTTGAATTTATCCGGTGTTCCAATTAAGGCAACCTGTTTCATTGGTTTTTAATATATGTATTTCCCATTGTTGTCCCTTTCACAGATATGGAGGACATATTCATGCCTGACTTATTCCTATTATCACGTCGTGAACAACGGTCCTTCGACTGACAGTGCTCACATTGCTACAAGTTGGTTCGATGTGTCTACTTCGGTGATGGGTTTATGTGAAATTTGTTAGATGAAACTTTTCTCCGACTTGAACTTGCAGGCATACGGATTAGAGTCATTCCTTCGTCTTCTTTATCCAAATGTTTCCTAGATATCCTATTAAAGGACAATTATATGATCTTGATCGATAGGCTTGAGGGGTTTTGTTCTACTTTCCTGAAATTTTATTTGAACAAGATTCTAATGGTTCAACATACTATAGTCTATTTAATCTCTCATTTTGCAATTGCCACTTTATTGTTCGATGTTGTGGTTTTTTTTTTTTAATTCCTTTCTGGAAAATATGGTAGATCCAAGGAACAAAATCCTAACGTACCGTGAATCCAGTAGGCACAATTACTCTATTATAAATCGATGCCTCCTGGTTTAATATGTATTCAGTACGAACGTTGGTTTTATTTTATTTTCATTTACAGAGGATATTCAATGCATGAATTACTAGAGGATGTTTAAGCTTGATGTTAAATTTCCAGATTAACTTGCATCGATCGTAAAGTTTAGAATAGCTAAAGATATTCCTAAGAATGTACTTATTGGACATTTCATCATCTATGTGTGAATGTGTTTGATATTAAAGAAAAGTTGTTGAGTGACAGAGATTTTATCTATGTTTAACTAGTTCGCATCATTCAGTTCATCTTATGCTTTGATTGTAATTTAGCATTTTTCATGTAATGATAGAGATACAAATTCTACAGTTCTAACTCTTTTCTAAGCTTGTCTTTGACAAAGTCATCTATGTACGTATCTTAATCACGAGAATACGCATACGATATTAAATTGTTGAATTAATTTACATTTTCCATATCATCTCGACTCCTCCAATAAAATTTGTTAGTTTTGTTTCTTGTTCATTAAATGGAAGTGTTGGACACATAATCCTCAATGGGTTAGTGTGGAATCCGAATAGACAAAAGGAGTCCAAGAAACCTTGGGATATGGAACTCAATGGTCAAACCATGTACTATAAATGTATATTACTTGTTAATAAAAATTGTATTCTGATGTTTTATCTTTCAGACTATGTTGCTACCATGTGTGTTTAACATGGTATTAGAGCAGGCATATTCCTACCCTGAATAATTACTTTTAGTCATTTGTTTTATGGCTTTTATATGCAAGTCATTTCTGCCATCACTTATGCATTTCATGAATATTTACTCAGCTAAATTCTAGTTGCAACCTCCGTTATTTCTCTGGCCCTATTTTTAGCATTCCTAAAATTAGTTGTAAATCCTTGTATCAGTCATTCTGCCATAATTATCGTTTGCGCCATATTCCCTCCTTTCCTTTCTTCGTTCTCTGAGCTCTCTGCCATAACCATTGTCTACAATTGTCTACCATTGTTTGCACCATTATTTGCCATATTCCCCCCTCACAGTTGGGGTGTCAAGTAGGGGCACAAACCCATAATTGCCTGATTGAAAACCCTTTTGGTCCATCAAATTCAATGAACGAATTTCTAACGCCAAAAGCCTGAGCTGAGGCATTTTGCACCTAGTGTTCCAATAGTTATTGTTTGAACTAAACTAGATCTTGGGGATGATAAACAGTTTTTTACTGATCACCTTGGTGCTGTTCCTATAATAACTATCGAAGGGAAGAGTTGAAGCAAATTGGTGTTGTTACAGATGCAGACCAGCAAACCAAATCAATTTTAATCGTGTGGTGAGCGTGGATTGTATACGCTTGGAGTGTTGTGGTATCCTAAATGTTGATGATATATCACACTATTGGAGTGTTGTGAATGCTATCTTGAACGCTGATGATATATCCTGCAAGTCAGCCTCTCTGGTTTGATATACAGTTTATCATCACACTATTGGAGTGTTGTGAACGCTATCTTGAATGCTGATGATATATCCTGCAAGTCGGCCTCTCTGGTTTGATATATAGTTTTGAGTATTACGATGATACACAGTTTTGTATATTACATTAATACACAGTTACACTACCATGTATTTACGCTGCCATTTTAATGTGTAATGATATTTGAATTTGTTGTCCCATTTGTTTGTTAATCTTGGTCCAACCTACTGGATCTTCCAGAGGTGGCATGCATCTCGGGAACGCCCAATTTGGGATCCTTCAATCACTTTTATTTCTCATGCAGACATCTCTGCTAATTGGAAGACAAGATACATTACTTCTATACTCCTTTGAATTGTGTTTCATTGAGCTCTCAAAATCTTCAATCTTGATGCCATTAGGTACCTCTCTTCTCTGTCTTCCTTGTTCCACATTTGATAATAGCATTTTGGAACTTCGATTATCAGCCATCCCTTAATCAATTCTAGTGGTAGGACTCTACCACATGTTTGACACATAGCATGACTCAGTTTTATGTCTTTTATTAGAGCCCATATCATTCCAGTTTCTTTCTAGTGCAATATCTCGCCCATCATAATATTGCTGTATATATTGAATCTTGTTGAATCTTCACAGACAATTATTTTAAATAGTTCAACCATATCACTAGCAAAAAAATAACCCGTGTGGTGCATTGAATCCCATTTGTTTGTTAATCTCCTCCAAAGCTTCCTTTCCTCCTCGTGCACATTCATTTTCTCCGCTTGTGGCATAGACGAAGATATTATACTATTAGCATGCTTTCCAAAACATATCTCCAGGGTGACAGAGATGCCATTGACGGCATCAACATATCATTGCTTGGCATTCCACTTATCATTCATTGCATCAAAACGGCTGAGATCATAATTAGCTGTTGAAAATAGAAAGACACGGAGCCTTGAAGAACCTTCGCCATTCTCAAGCTTGGCATACTCTTCAAGGGATGCTACTGTCCTTGAAAAAATGAAAGGATTCATTACTGTCAACTGCCAACTAACTAATAAGAGACTGGTTTATTTTCAAGCGCACTGTTTGTAATGTTCATCGATGCCGAAGATCGGATGAGGGTTTCATACCTTTACAATGGGAACAACAACAGATTGTGTTTGACTTTGAAGATTTCATGAAGGTATTTGTTTACAGGTGTGTCAAATACCACATTTTGATCATTATATTGATGAGGGTATTTTACATTCAATCTTGGACACTAATAGTGTGGAGCACGATTTGGATAGTGCCGAGACTCAAAATCGCTGAAGCGTTCTGAGAAACTATGGAGTAGCCAGCAAATAGCAACAACATGGAGCACCGTGTGAACTGCGCCTAGAGTCAAAATCACCGAACTAGAGGTACCTGAGTGATGGGTAGTGATGTTGCATGTTCAACTATGTAAAATTCCAAAAAAAAAAATTAATGCGTTGAATGGTTAAGCTTTGGCACACTACAACAAGCAATTTGCAGTTTACGATATTATGTACAACTCTTTCTCTAGCGATCTGTAATCCCACAATTGTAGTGGCTCCACATGCTATCATCAATGGTTACAAGAATGTATTAGTAGTCACTATTGAACTTGACTATTCTTTTCAATTGGCCGAAAAAGTGAAGGAGTATTTGAAGGATCCTAGCAAGTTTGCAGTTGCTGCTACCCGAGTTGTGGCATTGTATTTAAAACTCACTATAGTTTATGTTTACATATATATGGATTGATTCCTTGATTCGACTACTGCATAAGAGTTTGGTGGGCTTTATAAAGGCAATGATTTTTTTAATAATTAAAAGTAGTCTTTTGTGGAGGAGAGTTTAGTCATTTGTATTGTCAGAACATAGTGTTGGTCATGAGCAAACTCTTATTTTTATATAGATTGTAATTGTTGCTTTCTGTTTGCACACTGATCATTTGTTGCACATTTATAAATGATATTGTTGTGTACTATGAGTGGGTATTACTTTTCTGCATTGAGTAGAAGTTGTGATCAAATTTTAAGGTGTAATTCTGACATTGAAGAAAAAAATCGCCATAACCAATGAAGTATTAGAGTTCCTCATGATACATTAAAAGTCAGCAAAGTTTCTCTCATAAACATTTAGGTCTGTCTACAGTATGCACAAGAGAAAATTGATTTTTTGCAGCTCGAATCTCAGCTACAGCAAGAAGAATTAAAACAGAGGAGTCATTCTGAACCTGTTTCTATTCAAAACAATGAAACAGACTCCCATAAACAACAAGACAATATTGTTGAAGTTCATTCAGATCTAGTGCCCAATAAAGTAGAAGTTGTACATGCAGATGCAGAAACTCATTCTGCACTTCGCAAGCCCATCATCAAACAATGGGAACAACTTGTCCACAACAAGCACATAATTGGTCTTGGATATGACAAGGACTTGTCCTTTCATATAACAGACTACTCAAAGCCCATTCAGTTTCAAAGTGATAGATTCCTTCATGACAGTTCACCTCTAGCTGTTCCAGCTTCTGCCCCTCTTCCACAGCAACAACAACAAGACCAGATTGTGAAATGCCAACACTGTGACCAAGTTGGCCATTTAAAAGATCATTGTTTTAATCTTCATCCATCTAAGCACTATCATAAAACCACCCATTCTTCACTTAGATACTTCAGAAACAAATGTCATGCAAGAAGTGAGATTCATCTTGGATGGATCGCTTCTTAGCAATGGGCATCAACAACGAAGAAGATATTCCAATCACATGTCAGAACTTGTTCCAGAGTATTGAACAGTCCTGCAGTTGAGTTTTCTCCATCATCTCACCTTGTGTCTGATAGGGGGGGAAATGATGGTCATCTACATGCTTCAAAGTCACATCAAGCGAGCCTAAGCTACAACCTGCTACACTAGTTTCAGAGTTGTACCCAGAGACAAAGATGCCCCTGAGCATTCCTTCAGTTAGTAATCCAAGACACTTCCACTAGCAGAAGACTCCAGCTTTTTGCCAGTTTCGGAAGAATTCCAAGAACAAAATTGGGGACACTTCCCCTAGCAGAAGACTTCAAGTTCTTTCCAGATTTGGAATAGTTCAAGGAATTGCATTAAGCATTCCAGATTTTTTGGTCATCCTTATACCATCACAGGTTGAGACTTCCCTTTTCAGGTTGAAATTCTCCTTCTATGTGGGGTGAGACATTGCTTTCATGGTTGAAGGTTTCCCTCTTCAAAACAATAGGAGCACTTCCTCTAGTAGAAGACTTTGGCTTCTTACCAGTTTTGGAAGAGTTCAAGGAACTGCACTAAGCATTCCAGTGTTGGTGGTCATCCTTAAACCACCGCCCTTTATACCAACATTTTAGAGAACACATTCAGCCTAGTGCTGCCATGCATTGTTGCACGCTTTGTATTACAACTCTCTTCTTTGACTGATACATAATGTTGGACACCTAATCCTCAATGGGTTAGTGTGGAAGCCGAATAGACAAAAGGAGTCCAGGAGATCTTGGGATGTGGAACCCAACGGTCAAACCATGTATTATAAATGTATATCACTTGTTAATAAATATTGTATTCTCATGTTTTATCTTTCAGATTATGTTGCTGCGATGTGTGTTTAACATGAAGTAGAGAGAATTCATACAAATCGTGCCTTCTAGTTCCCCCATCCTATTGACTAGTCTACATATTGGTTAGTTATGGGTTCAATGTTAGGGATATTCCACCAACTATAGCTATATCTATCAATTAGAAACTAAATATTTTTTATCTTTATGGAACGAAATAGCTCACTTACGGATTTCCCGCTACTTGTATACTGAGGTATACCCTCATTGATCAATCTACATAGTTGACATCCTCATGAGTCTGAGTTCAAAATATTTTCCTGTTTGGAAAATATACCACGACATATTTCCACCACTAGCTTTTAATTTTCACGTCGAAACTCGGTTGAATATCAAAATTAAGAAAAAAACACGAGGATAAACTTACTCCCTCCTATACCAAATCTGGTTATGGTGTTTACTCTCAAGGAGAAATAATTTATTTTAATAGTTACCTACCCTAGATGTATATTTTTTTTAGAGTATCATTAGTTCCTATCACCACTGCACCTGTGATAAGTTGTATGTAAGAAAATTCTTAATAGAATTATCATAGGTCGATATTATAGATACATTTCCAAATTGTCTAAGTTCAGTTCCCACAAAGTTCCAATACCTACACATAAATTTCACCGTATATATATCCTGTATGAAACTTGATTAGGCTTCTATTGGTCATCATTCTGACTATTTAGACAATTCAATATGCAATAGGATTATCAGTTATAAACATGAATATAGCATGCCTAAACAATTTTAGTTATAAACATAACTCTAACATGCGACAACATTTACGGTTATAAATATGAATATAGCATGCAACAGAATTTTTGGTTATGTATAAACAAAAACAATTTTCTATCAAATAATGAATAAAATAGAAACAATATTACAGATAAAACATCCACCAAAAAATCTAATAGTAAACAACTTGGTCAACTTGGGATGAAAATATTTCCACCCAACCACAAACCTTCACCACATAATCTCCCCCAAGATGAGATCTTCTTACCCCTAGAATCCATAACCCCTTGTGATTCTAGACAAGGTATTTCTATACCATGCTTCTCTAGTAGACTTTCCTTAGCAACATCCTAGCTTCTAGGGTCTTCCAACCCAATAACCTAGTTTTTTTCCTATTTTTAGGAAATGTATCTTCCCTTTTTCATTAAATTCCGCCTTTCTCTCCGTGTCAATTAGATCACGTTAGTGATGCTTTTTCCCATGCAGTTCCCTCCCTCTCTAATAATTTCAGATCAGACTGTTTAAGATTCTTGGATAGGTTAGAAACATGGAGTTTATATAAGGAATGCAATTTCATCTATTGAGTAAAGATATGTACTCTACTAGTGGTTGGTTTGAGGCCAGTATTGTTAATGTTAACACAGATGGGGAGCATGATAAGTTGAGATACGTCCATTTCATAACATATGATCATCATCCAAAACCATCTCATGAGGTGGTATGCCATAGCAGTCAAGGGAGGCCCACTCCACCTCGCATTTACTTTCCATCTCATTAATGTTTACTTGGATACAAAGAAGTTCAAAGACTTGAACCCTCCAGGTATGTGTGAAATCTACGTGGTTTTTCATTCGATTAAGATCACTGGAGATTATTACAATGATGATATTAAAATAAGCTTAACCAATAATCATGAAATAAAAATAGAGAATGTTGTACTAGATTGAAGTTCAAGGAAAAAATCTTGGCTATGTGGCATGTTGGACTGTAATGGTTTATTATTAAAATAAATCATTATTTATCTCTTTTTTTTTAAAAATATTAAGTTATTTTATCTTCTTTATTATTATAATAATGAATTTTAATTTAGTTACACCGAAGGTGTTCTTATGATGAGCTTTATTGGGCAGATTTAGCCAATCAAATCTTTCTTTTCGTCCTCCTCCATCCAATAAACTTTTACCATATGCCATTATGTTGTACGTTGCGCAAAATTTGTGTGGGACTATGAACATATAGAATTTCTAGTAGAAGGCAAGTTCGCGAGACCACATATTTTTGAAATTGTGCTGAAGACTAAGAACAAGATCTCTAAGAAGCCCTTGAATAGATGGCCCTCCCCATTGCAAGAGAACAATAGATCGGAGGTCCCACTTTTGATATCCTCCCTATTTCACCATTAATCGACGTTGTGTTATATTTTGAAGTTTGGCATTGGGATTATGGGAAGGGATTGAGGATGAGTGGCGTTTCTACTACGGGAAAGAAAAGTGACATGGGAGACATACTGTCTCCTAAAGAATGATTTATTACTGAGTGATTTATTACTGAGACAACACTGGAAACTACATCCTCTGTTCTAACGCGCAAAAAGTTAATTTGCCATAGCGGCCAAGAGGGATCTAGCGGAGCCAAGAGGGATCTAGCGGAGGGGCTCTCGCCAAATTGGCTTTCTTGACAAAATCCAGACTGCAGTTTCCCAACAGCTCAATAAAATGCACTATAACATCATCCAAAATTTTCACATGGACTCATAACCATTTGAAAATGCCCGCTTTTCTCTCCCTCCTACAATCATATAAATAATCACTTACATGTTAGCCTAAAGAAAGTACAGGATGGCGCGTGCATCTAGGCTTATATATAACAAGTAAAATAGCTAAATGAATTCATATTGAAGATGCGAGGACAAAACCCAAAGCTAGTGAAACACTTCTTTTTAATCAAAGTGGCCTCTACACCAACTATTATGTTCCCGATATCAACCTGTGTGTTCAATCCTACACTAACAAGAATGTAACAATTTAAAGATGGTTGGTTAAAGATGCAGTAAGAAGGGGTCATGGGTTCTAAACCCTGCTAATCCTCATGTTCACTCAATCTTTCATCATTTTTCACTGAAATTCTCTAGACATCAAGAAAATCACCAACTGATTCCCTTTTTATTTTAAGCTTCATGCTACTAATCTTGCACCAATCGTTTACTCAATAAGTTGTAGCCATGCCTGGAATTTCACTTTAGAAATTTCATAAAGTTTAGGCCTGGAATATATGTAAGAACTTATCAAAAAATCATCTCATTAAAAAATAGAAACTCTAACCATCCAAACTCATTATTCATATTGGCCGAAAGGAATTCTTAGAATATCAACGAGAAGAACAAATATTTAGGGACCATTCTCTTAGTACGTTAGTTCATTTTAGCCTCTCAAGATTTGCACAACTGGCTTCCAAATAATAAAATAACTCTGTTGTCAAGCATACATTTTTCATTAGTTAAAAATCTATAACCGCCATACTTTGGAGATTATTTGAGCTCTTTAATAGTAATGTTCTGCATAGAAACTTCATGAGCTTTATCGAAAAAATAATAGAGAAATCAAAATAGAGATACAAATAAAATTAAGAATGGTATACTTTATCTACCATGCTGCAATGTTGCGTACCTCCATAATCTTCCATTCAATGTCCTGCAGTTAATTCCAACTGTGAAATAGTTCTACAAATTAAAATAATCTTGTGGTAGGTCATATCCCAGGCCTAATTGCAACAACCAATAAATGTATTCACTAGCAGCATTGCAAATGAATGGATTCCCTAACAGCATCACCACCCATCACTTCATGATTTTTTTAGTCGATTTTGACGTGTGGTAAGAAATTTATTTAGTTCATGTAGCAGCCTATGAGGGTATAATGATTTCAATGGCGTATTACAGGATAATAATAAAATTAACCAACGTGCCTGAGCACATTCGTTTTTATTAACATCTTTTTATTAATTAAATCATCATAGATACCCATTAATCCATTATAAATATTAAAATGCTTGTAAAAATCCACAAAATGAAAATAAATTTTTTATTATTAATTAGTGTAAAAATTAATATAAGTTAAGAAAAATACATTTAAAATATGTAACATAATTTTTAATACGATAAATTTTTAATTTGTAAATACTTTTTCTTGTAATATCATGAACCAATACCAAGTTTTATCAATATTATATATAAAAAATAACATAACTCGTTTTATATGATTTTATTTAGTTAAAAATATAAGAAGGATAAAATTATTTTGGAAATAACTACAACCATGTTCCCTTGTTGGAAGATCATGAATAATCCCAACCGCATTGCAAGAGTTTACACTTTCTAGACAACTCTGCTCTTTATTCCCAAAGTTAATAATAAAAGCAAGGTAATTTTTCCTATATGTGATCTATTTAATAATAAAAGTGAGGTATTTTTTCTATATTTAGCGATTTACTTTTTGAGGATAACTTTTTCAAATATTAGACTCTTTTGGTGTACCTTTGTATCTTTAGGGACATCTGTTAGTTAATTTATTATTAAAAATAGATTGTATAGATATATATTTTAGTTACTTCTTATATTCAATAGACTTTTACAATTTAATATTTCGGGTAGAGTTATATTGAAAGGTTATCTATATGTATATATAAAATCAATTATGTTAGGAAGAAATACTTCGAATATATGTTTCAAATGATTCGTAGAGGCTCCACATGGATGCGGCATAAAATAAATGTGGTTGGATTTGTCTTCAAAATTGTGCTTTGACATGTGACATAATATATAGTAACAAGCATGCTTGTCAAACTAGATGATTGATTATAAATGAACAATCAACAAAATATGTTATGTTATAGTAAAATACAAATTAGAAAATGTTGAGAAATGATAACAAGAAATTCGGGTTTCATTTGTCCCTGAATTAAACTAAGGATTAAAATTGAATTCTATTCTCATAGAAACTTGTAAATAGTAATTTAAGTTTAATTAACTTAATCAGATTAGGAATTTCGAGTTGGAAGTATTTCTACAGTCATTTATATGTTTTCGCTAAATTTTAGGAGTCCAGAATGAGTTTAAATTGAGTTGGAAATTAAATCACTCAGTTTACTATGTTAAGTTCAATTAAATTAGTTCCGAACTATTTCAGGAACTGATAGAGAGTTAATAGTTAGTTGGTTCACTAATGCATACAAAAGTGTCACTCTAATTAACTGAAGATTCCCTCATCGGAAACTCATGCATGTTGATTATGAGAAAGACCCAGTTGAGACTAGAGTGCACGGAAAGTGTACTATCAGTTGTATTATTTATTGAAGTGTAAATATGATACATGCATCAAATATTGATGCAATGTTTGGATTGTGCAGTGGAAGCATGAATTCCTTTTAAATGTGGGCTATTCATCCTAGGAATTGTGCAAGATATTAGGGGCTTGGAGAGCTACAGAATTGGCTATGTGGTGGCCAGGAGCTAGCTTGTGAGTTGAGAGAGTTGAGCATACTTGTGCAGAATTATTCTAGTGAGAACAAGCTTTGTATCTTCACTCATATTTATGATTTAATGCAATAAATATAGTGGTGTTTTGAGAGGTGGATTTCCCCAAATACATCTTCTATCATGTGCCATTGATTTATCTTCTTCTTGTTCATATTATTTTCATCGATCTATTTGATTTTGTTGGTTGAAAGTAGAAGTAGATTCTTCTCCTTTGCTTTGTGTTATCAGGAAAACTAGTGTCCATTCAGAGCTGTTAGTCCCACTAAGATGGGTAGCTATCTTAGAAATAAACAAACTAAAGTTACTTCCATTTTCCTTTATGAGATTTAGATGAGAGAAAAGCAGAGAATACCAACTTCAGTCTTCAGTTGGTTTCTTGCTTGTTTTCTATCCCCTTTGACAAACCTTTACCACTCCTTCCTCGCTTGTCCCACTTCAAAGAACACCTGTAGAGTCAAAGCAGCATAATACCATCAAAGCACAGAGATCTATAATCATAAACAATATAGGATCAGATATATAATGACCATACAAATGCATATATCAATTCAATATTCAAGGACATACAAGAATATGGAGGAAAACTCAAATAGCCTTATTGATAGAAGTAGTAGAAAAGAGGATTACAACACATTGATCTAACCCAGTGCCATCCTCCCAACATGAAAGCCCTTCTTCACCTCATGAAAAGCTAGATCACCCAACACTATGATGTACCATAAAGAAACCAACACTTCTGATTTGATATTCACCCTGTGAGTGACACCAGTTAAAGATTTATTTAACAAAGGTATTACAGACTCATGTGTTGGTGTGTGTTCTGTGTTATTGAAACAATGGATCGATCAGATTGCCAATACACAAACATTTAAAATGGAAAGACATAGAGAAATATAGTAAGAAAACATAAAGACATAAGAATTTTAATAAGGAGTTCACCCTTTTCTCCTGGGCTACATCTTCGGTCCAACTTCCAGTGGTGGCCTTTTTTGTTTGTGCCCTTAAGCAGAGAATTACAATACAGGGACTCAATGTGAGTTCTCCTGAAGCAAGTTTTGCTTGGCAGGGTGGTTCTTGGATTCCCCAAGCCACTGGAGTACACAAACTATTCTTCTTCCTACTAGCTCTGTGACCTTCTCGTCTACAGTGGCAAGAGCCTAACGTGGTACTCAACCCAGACAAATTACTCTATGGTATGGCTTGAATCTCTCAAGCTTTGGTGCTCGACGCTGCCGCTTGTTAGCTCGGCCCTTTGTCTCTTCCTACTATTGCTTTACTGCCTTCTTCTTTAGTGTCTGTCTCTTAGTGTTCAATTGTGTATTCTGTTTCGTTGTTCATGGCTTTTAGCCATTCAAACTCATGCCCATTTGGTTCCTCGTCCACTTCTGTCGATTCACCTTTTACAGCTGTGCTTGAAGTTCCCTATTTGGCGTTAGCATGAATGCTCGGGAACTGGCCACATATCCTCCTCTAGACAGTGCTAGCCTGCTTCGTCGGTTGATTTCTTCAGTTTCATCATGGATGAAGTCTTTCTTCCACCATGGCAGTCAAACAGATTCCAAATCCTTCTAAAACGTGGCGTATTCCTTCATCAATTCTGCTTCCTCCATCGGGTTTGATCTCAGCTGTCCGATCTGGGACCTCCAGATCCGACGCCATTTGTACGTCCCGCGCTGTTGACCTGCTCGACTGATAATGTGTGATCAACGAAGGTTTTCTCTCTCCTCTACCGCCACGCATCAATCACTAAGTGGGATCGCTCGGCTTTCTCGAAAACCGTTTACCATTTGAGGGCGCTCCAACCAATACCACCGATTTCCAGAGTGCGGGCCCTGCCATTTTCCTTTTAGCATTTTTTGCCTTTTCGCCCGCGATTCTCCAATTCGCCATGCTTTTGAGTGCTTAAGCCTTCCTCCATTTCAACCCTGTTCACCCAGTGATGCGCGATTAGCGCTGAAGCGCTAAGCGCTAATCACGGATCAAAGTCCACCTCTGCCCCCTGATCCGGAGCTCCGAGGGGTTGATTTTTCTTCCCACATAGTCTCCATGGGCCTCGGTTAGTACGCTTTGACCGAGGTCCTCATCGTTCCATGCTAGCTACCATTGCCACTGGTTCAGGGTGTTTTTGATCGTTGTTTTGGATTTCCTTAGAGATTTGCTCCGACCTGATATAGACATGGTTCTTGACAGTCTTTTATGAATCTAATTTGGATCGACCTTCCCACTGAAAAATCTTTTGTACCACCAAAAGTTGGTTTTCAAGCATCGACTAAGTGAGGATACTATTTTCTCACTTGTCCAATTACAATCCACTTTGCAATGCTTGGATTTGAACCTTTGAGCACAATCGTGAGGTACTCAATATTTCTCCTGCGTGTTGTCCTCACCTTCCAGTGCAACACTATATCTTCCTGCAACTCATTCAGATACTCAGGTAGCAGGTCGTCAATAGAAGGCAATTGACTTTGCTCTACGGGATCCTCAATCATCGAAGGTTCAAATAATATCAAGCAATCAGCATTTACGACTGAGTAGATGTGCATGTACACTGGTAGATCAAGGCAAAAAGCATTCTCACTAATTTTCTCAAGTATCCTAAAAGGTCCATACCTGATAGGCTTTAGCTTTTTACCTTCACCTTACATCCTGTCCCTATTGATATATAGCCAGACTTGGTCTCCCACTTGAAAACTATGCTCCATCCAATGCTTATCATGCCTAGCCTTGCACTTGGCCTAACCCTTTTCCAATTATTCATGTACTTCTTGGTGGATCTCCTGCATTTGTTCAATGAACCTAGTTGCCTTGTCCACTTCACTGTGTCCATCAACCATGGTATCTTTACCAAAGAGAAAATCCAATGGGGACCTTCGTGTGAAACCAAAACAGGTCTCAAAAGGAGATCTCTATGTAGAAGAGTGTTTAGCTTTGTTGTAAGCATGTTGCACATAACGCAAGTCTTCATCCCAAAGCTTAGGATGTTTGCCATAATACCCTCTCAGTAACTGGATCACTTTCCTATTTACTACTTCTGTTTGGCCATCAGTTTGTGGATGAAAAGTTGTGCTCTTCCTTAATTTGGTGTCCATCAGTTCCCACAGACTCGAGCAAAACGTCCCCACAAATTGGGTGTCTCGATCAGATATAATGGAAGTGGGCAATCCAAAATGAACCCATACATGTTCAAAGAACAATTTTGCAGTTTGTTCAGCTATAATATGTTTACTACAGAGTATAAAAATACACATTTTGTTGAACCTATCCACAACAACATATAGATAATTGTGACCTTTCCTAGATTTAGGCAGTCCTCCAACAAAATCCATGGAAACACTTTCCCAAGGGTGAGAAGGAACTGGCAATGGAGTGTACAAACCTAGTTTTCTATTGTTGGGCTTGCTTTTAGCACACATGGCACATCCTTTTACATATATAGAAAAACACTCATTCATTATCAGCCAATAGCAGAACCTTTGTAGATGTGGAACAGTTTTACTTACCCCAAAGTGACTTGATATCAGAGAAGTGTGTGCTTCCATAGTTATCTTTACTCTCTCAGTTTGTGGAATGCCGAGTTTCCCACAATGATATAATAGTTGGTCCTTCATATGATAGTTCACTTCTTCTATTCTTTTGCCTTGACTCAAAGTTGCATATACATCTTTAAATTCCATGTCCTGAGCATATTGTTCTATGTAGCTTTCATGTAGCACAAAGTTATCCTTAAGTATGGTAGATGCATTTATAATGGGTCTGGATAACATGTCTGCAACTTTGTTTTGTATGCCCTTTTTATATTTCATGACTAAATGAAACTGTTGTAGAAAACCCATCTATTGGTAATTTCTTGATTGCTACAACTTAGTTTGGGAGTGTAGATATTGAACTGGTTGATAATCAGTATGTATTACTATCTCTTTACCCATTAAGCAATGTTTCCACTTTTTCACACTCTGAACTAATGCATACAATTCTTTATCATATGTAGGATAGTTAACTACTACAGAATTAAAAGTCCCCGAATGATAACATATGGGTTTATTGTGCTATTTCAACACTGCTCCCATGGCATAGTCGCTGGCATCAGTTTGGATCTCAAATTATCTTTGTAGATCTGGTAGTGCTAGTATAGGTGTTGTACTAATTTCTTCTTTCAAGGTGTTGAAGGCTTTCTGATGTTTTCCTCCCCACTAAAACACCTTATTCAATCCTCTTAAAGCATGTAAAGGAGCTGCAATTGAGGAAAAGTTAGAAATGAACTTCCTCCAATATTTTGCTACTGCTAGGAAGCTTCTCACTTCTGTAGCAAACTTGGGTTTAGGCCAGTTTACAATGAATTCCACTTTAGAGGGATATAATTTCAGTTTACTTCCCCCTACTATATGACCAAAATAATTTAGAGATGTTTTGCCAAATTCACATTTTGAGAGTTTAACATAAAGTTTTTCTCTTTTCAAAGCATCTAATGTCTTCTTAACATGCTCTAAATGTTCCTCCCACGTTTTACTAAAAATCAGAATGTCATCCAGATACACAATAACAAAATCATCGAGAAAAGGCTTGAGTACATCATTCATTAATCTCACGAAAGTAGCAGGAGCATTGGTTAAGCCAAAAGGAATAACCAAAAACTCATACAATCCCTGATTTGTTTTTGAAAGCAGTTTTCCATGCATCTTGCTCTGCAACTCTGACCTGATGGTATCCACTGTGCAAATCCAGCTTGATGAAATAAACAACTTCCTTCAATTGATCTAAAAGATCATCTATACGAAGAAGGGGATAACGATTTTTTATTGTTATCCTATTTAGTGCTTGGTAATCAATGCACATTCTCCACGAGCCATCTTTCTTTCTCACCAAAATAATTGGTGACCTACATGGTGATGTGCTAGGCCTAATGATGCCCTTCTCGATCAACTTCTGCACCTGCTTCTTGATTTCAACATTTTGTAAAGTAAACAACCTGTACATTCCAATGTTAGGCAATGGAACATCTTGCTACAAAATAATGTCATGTACTATTTCCTTTTTGGGTGGCAGACCTTTAGGTTCCCGAAACAGAACATCATACTCTGAAACAATCTTTTCTATATCAGTTTTTCTTTTAGCATCACAACCCTCAAATACACTGGTTTTATCAGGTTTCTTTTACTTTACAACCATTAGTAAGAATTGTTTACATGAATTTATCATTCTTTTCATCTGCCGTGAATTTATGAGAGTATAATTATTCATGAGATTATGAGCTCTTACAAAGTATTCGATTCCATCTTTAATAAGTAGATACTTGTTCTCAACTCTAAAGAAAATAGCTTTTCTATCATACAAGTAAGGACTCCCCAAAACAATTCCACATATATCCAAAGGAATTATGTCTAACTCAACCTCATCTACAAATGCTGACCCAAAAGAAAACTTGAGTTTGCACTATCTAGTAACTTGTAGTTGTACCTTATCATTCAACCATCGTAATGGGTAGGGTTTCTTGTGAGGTGTAGTTGCTAATCCCAATTTCTTTACAATTGCTTCAGAAATCAAATTTACTTGTGAGCCACTATCAAACAATATAGATATCTTTTAATATTTGGAAACAAATTGAATATGGAAAAGCTCATGTCTTTTTCTCTCATGTTCTTCATCAATAATAGATTGAGAAAAATTACAAATAGATGCTTCAGAATTCTTACCTTTTATACCTGTGGCTGAAATGATTGTTTCATCTCCCAAGTTTGACCCAAATCTTTCTGAATAACTGCAACAATTTTCTTCTTCTTGCCCTCGAACTTCTTAGGTCTTAGCTCTGGATGCAAAATCCAACAGTGCTCTTCATCATGCCCCTCCTTTTTACAGTGAATGCATGAAGCTTTGCTTTTTGTGTAGTGTTAGCCTTCCTTGCTTTCCACTTCTTCTTTCTTTTCTCCTTGCTCTTGTTTACAGTGGGCTGGAATGGTCCCCTAACTTCTGGATTGCCATTCTCTCCTCAAGCTTCTAGATGAGTAGCTTGTACAGACACCTCATCTATACTAGTGGGATTAAGCATGAGGATGGTATGCCTCATGTAGCTATGTAGACCAGCAATGTACCTTAAAAGAGTCTCAGGTGAGTCTAGTGAGATACCCAACATCAATGGTCTCTTTCGGAATTCTTGAGTGTACCCTTGCATGCTTTGCCCTTTCAACTGCCAAAGAGTTTTCCAACTCATCATGGTTTGTTGCATGTAGGCCAGTGGATAGAACTGTTTCTTGATTGTAGAAATAAATTCACTCTAGACAGATATGGTCCAGCCATGTCTTTTCATGTCAGCTTGGGTTCTACCTTCCCACCAAACCAAGGTAGTGCCTCCTAGGTGTAGGCTTGCTAGAAGAATTTTTCTCTTATCCAAAGCGATGTTCTATACTCTACAGTACACATCAATTTGTCTAATCCAATTGTCCAACTTTTAGGCATTCAACTCTCCATCATATATAGGCAATTCAATTTAACATCTAGCTTGATCAAAGATGCTTTCTTATTATGTACAGGGCTATTAGGATGCGTGGGAAAGCTTTCTTCTTTCCTTTTCACTTTTTAGTGGTCATGGGAATGAGATTCATCCTCTTCTTTATCTTGCTTCAAGCCTGATCAATCTTTATCCTTATGCTTTCTAAAGTCCCTATACATTTCTTCTACCATATACTTTATAGCTAGGAAACTTTCTATGAATTGAGGGTCTCGCCCATAGAACATTCCTTTGAAATTGTCTTTCGAGAATAGACTCTCCCAATTTCAGTGTTAGTTTCTACCAACTCTTCTTCTCCTAATTTAAGCTTTGATCTTGTGAGCGTTCACAGCTAAACCAACACAAGCTTGTCTAAACTTACAGCCTTGAGCTCTGATACCACTTGATCTGATATTCACCCTATGAGTGACATTAGTTAAAGATTTATTTAACAAAGGTATTAAAGACTAATGTGCTGGTGTGCGTTCTGTGTTATTGAAACAACGGATCGATCAGATTGCCAATACATAGACATTTAAAATGGAAAGACACATAGAAATACAGTAAGAAAACATAAAGACACAAGAATTTTAATAAGGAGTTCACCCTATTCTCCTGGGCTACATCTCTAGTCCAGCTTTTAGTGGTGGCCTTGATTTATTGTGCCCTTAAGAAAAGAATTACAATACAACGACTCAGCGTGAGTTCTCCTAAAGTAGGTTTTTCTTGGCAGGGTGGTTCTTGGATTCCCCAAGCCACTGGAGTACACAGACTTTTCTTCTTCTTACCAGCTCTGTGACCTTCTGGTCTACAGTGGCAAGAGCCCAACGTCATGCTCAGCCCAGACAAATTCCACTATGGGATGGCTTGAATCTCTCAAGCTCTAGTGCTCGATATTGCCGCTGGTCAACTCAGCCCTCTGTCTCTTCATGTTGTTGCTTTACTACCTTCTTCTTTGGTGTCTGTCTCTTAGTGTTCAACTGTGCATTCTGTTTCGTTGTTCATGGCTTTTAGCCACTCGAACTCATGCCTGTTTAGTTCCTCTTCTGCCTTTGTTGATTCACCTTTTGCAGCTGTGCTTGAAGTTCCCTATTCGGCATCAGCATGAGCGCTCAAGAAGTGGCCATGTATCCTCCTTTAAACAATGCCAGTCTGCTTCATCGGTTCATTTCTTTAGTTGCATAGTGGATGAAGTCTTTCTTCCATCGTGGAGGTCAAATGGATTCCAAAATCCTTCTAAAACACGACACATTCCTTCATCGATTCCACTTCCTCCATCGGGTTTGATCTTAGCCCTCTTATCTAGGACCTCTAGATCCGATGCCATTCGTATGTCCCCCACTATTGACCTGCTTGACCGATAACGCTCAATAAACAGTGGATTTCTCTCTCCTCCACCACCATGCATCAATCGTTGAGTGGGATCGATCCACTTTCTCCAAAACCGTTCACTATTTGAGGGCTCTCCAATCAATACTGTCCGTTTCTAGGGTGCGGGCCCCATCGTTGTACTTTTAGCATTTTTGCCTTTTTGTTCGCGGTTCTCGGGTTCGCCATGCGTCCGAGTGCTTAAGGCTTCCTCCACTTCAGCATTGTTCACCCAACGATACACGACTATCACTGAAGCACTAATCACGCATCAAAATTCACCTCTGTTTCGCGATCCAGAGGTCCCAGGGTCTAATTTTGCTTCCCGTGTAGTCTCCGTGGGCCTCGGTTAGCATGCCTTGACCAAGGTCCTCGTCATTCCACGTCGGCTGCCATTGCCACTGGTTTAGGGTGTTTTTGATCGCTGCTTTGGATTTCCTTAGAGATTTGCTCCAACCTGATACAGACATGGTTCTTGATAGTCTTTTATGAATCCAATTTGGATCAACTTCCTTATAAGATACAAAATTCCAGCCCCTAGATATTGAGGATGAGGGATCCATATATAGATGTTTGCAGGTGGGTGAGTCAGCTTCTAGGTTTTTGATTAGTGTCATTTCTCTGATAGTTCTCAATTCCACTTGGAGATTTCATGATCTCTTACTCATTCCTGGGCGAATTTAGAGAGGCAAGTGTCATAGGAGAAGTTTCTAGAAGATTCGATGATCATCCACCTTGCAAACTGTCTCTGCCATTTATCTATTCTCGCCCATCACACCCCATAGAAGGGCCTTTTAGTATGCATTGCACTTTGACCATGGAGTAGGTGAGATGGTCCAGTTTTGACTAGTTCTGAGCAGTTTTTCATGGAGAACTTCTGGGAGATGATGTAATCAACTGACCTTGTTCTTTTAGGGTATGAAACAACACTTTTAGGGACTTAGAAGCCCTTGGTTTATGGACATATAATATTGCAGTTGCATTGCCCAAATATGTCTATAAAATTTGCCCCCTAAAGCATGAGGTTGTAAATCTTCTGATGTTAGGAGAAATGCTTTATCATGAGGATTCAAGGTTTTTCAAATTGCAAGGTGACTTGTAATAAGATACAATACAAGACGTTATCTTCATAATATTTTCATGATCTAGCTGAGGCGAGCATTCCCATGCTCAACTTTTATAAATTCATTTTCATGTACATAAGACAGAGAACCGTCTGTATGACAGACTGATGATTCTAGTAGAGCCATTATCCTTTGACATGGATGATTATCTATGCAGCTATGATGTACATTTTATGTCTTTATTTTCCTGAATATATCGTAGCTCGGATGGATGAAACTAGATTCGAGGTCTTCAAACTCATTCATTCTTCACCCGAAGTACAATTCGATCCATGTGAAAAGATGTTCTGACATCGAACATGGAAAGACATCGCTTGATTACCAGCCAATGATGTAATATCTTAACAGGCGTGAGAGGAATCACTGATAATTATAATGACCCTCAAGTTACTGTAGTACAATTCACGTGGTGTGAAAATGGGACTTGACGTCAAACACCACGCAAAATATTTCGGTCGAAGGCCATTGATGTAAACCTATCGCCGGAAGTGAGAAACTTGCCATTGAGGCATGCAATCTTCAAAGTACTGAATGGGTTGTTCCTATGTAACCTTCTTAGATAAAATGAGCTAATGTTGATGAGAAGTGACTCATCATAGGAGGGCCTTAATGAATCCCACATCTATGACACGGAACGAAGCAAATGATTTTGTGGAGGTGAAAACGATCTGATGATACAAGGTTCAGGGTGGCAGTCATGAAAGAATGAATGATAAAGGTATTACAGCGAATGATACACAAGCTGGGTTGGTGAATTCTCTGAGTGACTTCTCTTGAACATATTGACGACACTGAAATGGATTGGTAGCATTAACCCCAAACATGGATGGTAAAGTGGACCAATGGTGTTATGACTGGTGAACGGAATAACCCAACCCAACTCAATCATGATGATGGAGTGAAAGTGTCATGTTCAAGAGTGACTTGCTACCAATAAAGTTTCTTGAAGTTTTCTTCCCAATTTTTCCACAGTAATCACTAACCAGTACCTCTTTATTTTTCTCAAGCTTGAGGAGGATAACATATACTTGTTCTATAATTTGCCCTTCAAGCAAACCCGTCACTATGTTTTAACGAGCCTAGCGACAGTGAAACTCGCTTTTGTCTGCATGGACTAGTTTGTCACTATTGTTTTAACGAGTTTAAAAACAATGATAACTCAATCCTTTTCAATTTTAGAGAGTCTGAAAAGAGACGGAAAGGAAACTCTAGTAATCCTTTTTCATAATATAATCCCTTAGGTCTGAAAAACTACAAAACAATACGAAAGGGATGACTTTTCGATAGTTTTAACGAGCCGAATAAGACAAGCGCTTGATCTTTTTGTGTAATGATCCCTCAGGTCCAATAAGATTAAAATCTAGAGGAGGGATGGCACTCCCAATCACTTTAACAAGCTGTAGAGGCCAAATGCTTGGAAATCTTTTCATATTTTACGAGTCAGATGAAAAGAGCTTAAAGGAGACTCGTTTTCTGAGGAATGAGTGATTTTTTTGGATAACAGCTTGTTCCAAGTAAGGATTGGAACTTTTCAATCACAACAGTGTAAAGAAGATGGCTAATAGAATCACTCATCACAGATGTTCCTCAAAAGAGGTAAATAATCAAATGGAGGGGTATGATTGGCTAAAAAAGAGTGGAAGTGATTGTAAGAACATGACCAAGGCTCAAAAGCTTATAATAATGTGATCGCAATGGTTATTTACCGAAGATGGGTTCATTTTTTAATGAGCTTAAAATCTGGTGGAACATATGCTCATTGCTAGGTTTATTTTTTTAACGAACTTGAACTTCATGTAAAACTGCTCGTGCCAGTCATATATAAGGATGTCTCATCAGTAGGTTCATTTTTTAGGGAGCTTGCCCCATTCTCAACTTTGCTCCGAAGCCTTTCATATGCAGGCTAGGAACAAACAACTACTGTCCTAGGGGTTAAAGAACTACTAATGTTAGGTAGGATAGCTTTTCGGTGGGAAACATCTCCTTTACTTTACCATTTTCGTTGGTCCCAGCAAAGGTGAATGGTTGATTAGACCAATCACCTAACTTAAGCAGTTGAAGCTAGTAAAAACTACGAGGTTAGAGTTACGTTGGTCGCTTTTCACTTGCATGAAAAAAAGTTTTGTATGCCCCCAGGTATAATGAAGTAGATCTTTCAGGTTACCATTTAATTTGCAGAAAAAACAGTTCCTTGGCTCTATCGGGAATAGACATACCTTTTGACAGAGGAATCCTTTTCCAGTCTGATCCATTTTCGTAAATTAATAGGATAGTCAAACTAGTCATATTCCTACATGGAAACCTACCTTATATCTGGTGTTTTCCTGTTGAAGCAGACCAGGGCGCATGCCTCCTTGGTTTCAGTCACAATCACCGAATAACTCGCACACATCAGGTGGATAGACTGGAGATTGATGAGACATTCCTTGTGCAAAAATACCAGTTAGGTATGGCACTTGACTATTAGCTATCTGTGAACCGGGGAATGAAAGCTGGTCTATGAGCTGGACCATTATGCCTTCATGCGGAAAACACATCACTCGAAAGACTGAGGAAACAATAGCTCCCATGCTATAAATGTAGTCACGACCAAGGAGTAGATTGTAATCTAAAGGTCCTTGGACTACCATTATGTTTAGGTAGACAGTTTTCCTTCTCAAAGTTATAGGCAAACTTGGAAGGATCCCTAATGGTCGACTGGTTCCTTTGTCGAAGCCTATCAGATTTCAAATGTCAGGAAGAGGCGATGGTGAACCAAGTGCTTTCCAAGTAGTTGAGGAAAGGATACTCATAGAAGCCCCTTCATCTATGATAGTACCGACCATGACCATTTTGTAAGCTTGTATTATGATTCGCAATGGTACATTAGACGGTAGACGGGGTCTGCCTAGCAGATTCCAATCGAAGGAAATGACTAGGTTGCTTGGAGTGGGGCTAAATAAATGGCCAGATACATCTCTGATGAAATTTCTTACTGCAGTAAAGGAGCGGACGGATTTCCCCATGTTCATCGGAGTCTGTGTTTACGAAAATAATTTGAACTGTGTCATTCTCATTCTCTTTGGAGACTGTATCATCTGAAGGTAGATCTTTTGAAGACAAGACTGGGTCGACTGCCATCACGACCTGTTGACTTTCGTCTGGTATGGACTCAGAGGGTTTATCTTCAATGATAGATGCTTCGACCGACCACAAAGGTGTGTTACTCATATTTTCAACTAATGATGGACTCAGCAAGAGTTTCTTGTATCTATGAGGAAGCCGTAGTGGTGAAGCAAGACAATTATAAAAAACTCTTTTAGCTCCATCTAGGAAGGGACAATGGTGGATGGCATGATTTCCTTCACATAGTCTACAAGGAATTTTAGATCTTCCTTTCTATCAAGTGACTTCGTTTTCACTAGTTGACAGTGTACTTTCAACACGATCGTTAGAGGTTGACGACACAGGATTGTGCAAACGAGGAGACCAGTCCCTTAAAATCCATGGGATGCAAGGACAATCTCAATGATAGTGGTCCCCTTTGCATATGACACATGGATATTTAGGTTTGGACGATGTAGTGTGTGGACTTTCACTAGACGATGCTTGGTTGCCCCCTTTTGCCATTGGCTTCTTCTTCTTCTTCTCCTTCTCTTTCCTCTTCTTCTCAATTACTTGGTTTTTAGTTTTACTAGCTTC
The DNA here is from genome assembly GCA_000404065.3 of Pinus taeda. Classification (NCBI taxonomy): domain Eukaryota; kingdom Viridiplantae; phylum Streptophyta; class Pinopsida; order Pinales; family Pinaceae; genus Pinus; species Pinus taeda. The sequence continues at coordinate 81,820 of APFE030745364.1, forward strand.
ACCAAGCGAAGAGGAAGAAGGAGAGGGAGAAAAAAATGAAGTAGAAGGTCGGTGGGTGACTCTAGTATCATCTGGTTGCTGATTTGATTTCTCAGGAATCACAGTGCTTTGAACAATAGAGGTCGAGAGGAGCCATACTAGTAGGCCAATTGTCAGTCTTGGAAGGGACAATGTGGCTATGTGGGGTGCACCAACATCTCCCCAAGAGGAGAAGGGACTAGGATTTCCCCCAAGGGGAAATCCCTAGTTGGTGGAGTAGATTTTCTCAACCTAAGATCAATGAGGGAACAATGGTGTTATTCCAACTAAAATAATTTTATGATGCTTTGACACAACTTGCTTTCTCAATTTTTAAGAATCGAGAAAAAGCTAAAGATGACTCTAGTTGCCTTCGATTTTTAATGAGCCTGAAGTGACAAGTGCTCAGATGGACCTTTTCTGTTAAGGATTCTGAAAAGGAATGAAAGTGACTAATCTAGAAATCTAGATAGAGGGATTACCAAACCAATCGAAAACCTGCAAAATACTTTTTATGGTACGACAGTCAATCTTGCTGGATGTTGTGTTCAATGCATTGCGATTGATATCCTAAGGATAAAGGATATAGCCTATTGTTGTCTCCAAATATATACTCGACGGTACATGGGAGCAAAAGTCTGTACTGGCACTTGTCGTCTCGAAGAGGAGGAATCACCCAACCTACAATGAAAGCGATAGTTACTAGGTTTTATGACGCCAGAATACATCTCCAGCCTAGACTTCTAAATGTTGTGTCTTAGGTTCCAAAGCATTTTTATGTTCATTGAAATTTATTTTACACTTGAACTTTCTTAAGAAGTTTTCCTTTAAGGTTCACCGTGTGATGTAGATATACAACTCCTAAATATGAAATCTAAGATGATAAACATACATTTACTTTATGTTTTTCCAATGAAAATCCTAGCTACTAAGGAAAGAGAAGTGAAATTCTTTCAACATAGAGCAGAGAGAACAGACTAAGATGCATTTTCCTAAATGAATCTCCATAAGTAGTCTAAATGCAAATGCACATGCATGTATTTGTTTTCCGCTTTCTTAATGTGTGAATGACAAAAAGAATGCTAAGTACAAATTGGAATTATCTTTTCAAAGTGACAGTACTAACAATTTTCTTTTCAAAAGACGAAAGGAAGACAAGGACGACATTTTGTGATTTTGAATTGAAAATTGCTTTCGACACTTGAAATACAATTAATTCAAATCAAATACAAGAGTAACAGTATAATCGACTATCAAAAAGAGGAGGATTCTTTTCTTTGACTGAAAACGGAACTTGCAACACTTTCAAATCAAAAGACAACAGTTCGATTAAGCTACTATTGGTAAAGGAGAACTGTAAATGGCGAAAAATACATAAAGACATTCACAATTCTTTGTACAATGGAGGCTAAATAATGAAAAGGAAGGGAGTTTCAACAATGGTATACTGATCACAGACAGCAAAACTCCTGAATGAAGCTGAAGAGAGTGAAGAAAAACCAAAATCTGGAGGCAGAAATAGTGTTATCTAATCATCGCACCTAAAACACAGGGAAAGAGGGATGCATCTCACCTACATCACATGGGAGTTGCGATGCATACAAACTATGAAAAGGAGATAGTGCGATGGTCCAAGGATGAGATTGGGCTAGGTTTTTGGTCACAGTTTGCAACTTAGTTCAGGTATTTAGGCTGAGCTAATGATAGTCAGTAAATACAAAACATAGGGGCTAATCTAATGAAGTTACTTGAGCCACCACCAGGGAACTTAGGATGTTTGCAAGACAGATATTTAATTCATAAACTGACCCAGAGATTGACTAACCCAGAGATTGACTGAAGCAATGTTTATCTACTTTGCAATTGCATAGCAAAAGCAGTTCAAAGGCTAGCTGGCTTAACTTCAGGCTTCATCTGTAGCTTATAAACTAAACAAACTAGAAACAAGCAAACAAGCTATTCGTTCCCCAGCTGAGTTTCCATTTCATTATCGAGAAAAATAGTGTCCATTCAGAGCTGCTAGTCCCACTAAGATAGGTAGCTATCTTAGAAGCAAAGAAGCTAGAGTTACTTACGTTTTCCTTATGAGAAATATATGAGAGAGAAGCAGAGAATACCAACCTCATTCTTTAGCTTGGCTCCTTGCTTGTTTCCTCTCCCCTTTGACAGACCTTTGCCACTCCTTCCTCGCTTGTCCTGCTTCAAAGAACACCTGTAGAGTCAAAGCGGCATAATACCTTCAAAGCATATATATCTATAATCATAAACAATATAGGATCATATATATATTGAACATACAAATGCAGAGATCAATTCAATATTCAATGAAATACAAGAAAATGGAGGAAAACTCAAATAGCTTTATTGATAGAAGTACTAGAAGAGAGGATTACAACCCATTGATCTGACCCAGCACCATCCTCCCAGCATGAAAGTGCTTCTTCACCTAATGAAAAGCTAGATCACCCAACACTATGATGTTCCACAAGGAAACCAATAGCACTTCCTTACAAGATATAAAATTCCAGCCCCTAGATCTCTAAGATGAGGGATCCATATATAGATGTTTGCAGGTGGGTTTGTCAGCTTCTGGGTTTTTCATTAGTGTCATTTCTCTGATAGTTCTCAATTCCACTTGGAGATTTTATGATCTCTTACTCATTCCTGGGCGAATTCAGAGAGGCAAGTGTCACAGGAGAAGTTTCTGGAATATTCCATGATCATCCACCTTGCAAACTGTCTCTTCCATTTGTCTACTCTCACCCATCGCACCCCGTAGAAGGGTTTTTCAGTATGCATCGCACCCCTCATGTGCATTAGGTGGGATGCATCGCACTTTGACCATGGAGCAGGTGAGATGGTCTAGTTTTGACCAGTTCTGTGTAGTTTTTCATGGAGAACTTATGGGAGATGATGTAGTAAGCTAACCTTGTTCTTTTAGGGTATGAAACAACACTTTTAGGGACTTATAAGCCCTCTATTTATGGACATATAAGATTGGGGTTGCAGTACCCAAATATATCTATAACACTTTTGTACATTGAATGAGCTTGTAAATCTACAGGATTTTCTACATGGTATGAAAGCTCAAAACAATAATAATAATAATAATAATAATATCCATTTTTAAGGTCACAACAAGCCAGACACCAAATTTGTGTATGAGACCCCCTTGTTTGTGGGACAAGGGACCCACCTCCACGCAATGATTTGACTACTAAGTCTACGAAGGCATACATGCTATACCCCCCTTTGGTTTTGAACCTATGACCTCTTAGGAGGAAACTGATGCTCTTAACCATTAGGCTCACTCAAGCTGTATTAAAGGAGATTACAAAGATTTGAGTTTTGGGTTAAAGGTGAAATTTGAATTTGCAATACATACTTCAGGATCAGCAGATGGCGTTCTACCATTTGCGGCTCGAGTATGCCTTGGAAGGAAGCCCAAATTTTATAGCCCAGAAGGACAAAATATAGGTTGTGTTAGAGAATAGTGGCTTGAAGGAATTCGTTGGTAAATAAATTCCTAAGCCAACAACATAGTACAAAAAAAGATTTGTTGAATGGAGGAAGTGTGTTGAGAAGGTGAGGAGGAAAATACTTGAGGGAGTTCAAGAACACATTCTCTCAAGTGTCCATGGAAAGGAAACTCTTTATGTTATGTGGAAAACATTGACGAAATTGTATTAGAAGAATAGTGACCAATTGAAATTGGAATCAAAGGACACACTTTGAAAAATCAAAATGGAGAAAGGCGATACTATTCCAAAATACTTGACCAAGTTCACTCAATGTAGAGATGAACTTGGAAGTGTTGGAATCACGATTGTCAAGGATGATATAGTGAGGCTTTCTCTTCTAGGACTCCAAAAGGTTTTCCATTGTTGCAGAACTATGTCAATCGTCAGGGGAAGCTTCCAAATTGAGAACAACTATGGTAAGATTTGATCTAGGAGGAGATGAGGAGGAATACCATGGATGGCTCTTCATCAAAGACTAATGGTGAAACCAATTCTGCCTTAAAAATTAAGGTGAAGAAGGGGAGAGAGAAATATTCCCATTCTAAATCATATTCTTATCATGGATGACGAAAGTTAAGTGGTTTAATTTTAATGAGTTGGTCGATTTGGCTACAAATTTTCCACTCAATAAATCCAAGAAGAAGTCCTCAAGTGGAGCAGCGGGTAAGGCTTAGGCCTCTGAATTTGAATTGGACCTTTGCCTCATTTCATTCATGGTCTCATCAATTGAGGGAAGTATACAGTACTTAGATAGTGGAGCTTCATTCCACATAACTGACGAGGAATATTTATTCAGTGACCTTAAGGAGAAAGATCTCCAAATCCATATCGAGATGGGTGACAACGGGAAGTATAGAGTTCCTAGATTGGGCACAATTACTTTTCAGAGGGACCATGGGGCTCCACTCGCCTTGAATATTGTTATGTATATGTCTGGGATGAAGAAGAACCTAGTACCTATTTCCATACTTGAGGAGAGAGGCTATGATGTGATCTTCTCGAAAGGAAATACATTCCTTTGCCACATAGCCACAAGTCACGTAAAAAATATAAGGATTTGGGTGAAGAATCTATATAAGATGGAGGTAGAGGAGTGCGTTTCTTTAAGCACAAAAGAAGAAAGGGTGTAGCTAAGATGTTGGTGAGTTGTAGAATAGGTGATTGGGCCACTTGCATCATGGGGCTTCAAAGATATTGCAGTAGATCTCTACTGATATTCCCAAAGGTACGCTTGAGCAAGCTGATACATGCAAGGGGTGTACTTTGAGAAAAAACACCAAGTATTCCTTTCGTGACAGAGACAGTCGAGTAGAGGCTATTTTGGAGTGAGTCCATTCAGATGTGTGTGCACCATTATCGATAGCATCCACAACCAAATGCAGGTATTATGTTATCTTTGTTGATGAATATTCTTGTAAATGCTGGATATGTTTCATGGAGAAAGATGATTAGACTTTCACAAAGTTTTGTGAGTTTAAAGCTTGTTTGAGAAAGATTCGAGAAAGAAAGTTAATGCTCTATGGAGTGATAATGGTTGTGAGTATGTATAAACTTATTTCAAGAAATTGTATGCAACGGAAGGGATTAAATGGGAGTTGATGACACCCCATAACGCTCAACAGAATGGGGTGGATGAGAGGAAGAACAAAAGCATAGTAGGGGAAGCATGGGGGATGTTGCATGATTAGGGCCTACCACTACACTTGTGGGATAAGGCATGTAATACAATGGTTTATGTTAAGAACCATAGCCCACATCAGATACTTGATATGAAGGCATCATAGGAGGCTTATTCCGGTAAGAGGCCAGATGTTGATCACTTCAAGATTTTTGGGTCATCGGTTTATTTCCATGTGACCAAAGATGCATGGGAGGTGTTTGAGTTAAAAATAGAGTCAGGGATATTTATCAGGTGCACTAATACACCCCACAACTATCGAGTGTGCTTGCTGACCAACATGATAAAAATGCTTCGTAAGGATGTCAAATTTGATGAGGAGAAGAAATTGTGAGTTTCCCTTAAGAGGGCACTTGAGCTACATGTGGATGATGAGCTTTTAGCTCCTAAGGTTGAGGAACCTCATATTGATTTGAAGAAACCACATGAAGAAGATCTGGGATTGGACACATCCATTCAGGTTGTTTTCTAGAGGGGGAAGATAGCACACCAGATAGGTAGACAAATTGTTAGATGATGCTTGGGAGAATGTGGGAGCACCCACTTCTTAGCATATGCAGAGGAGGTCACCTGAAAGGTACACTAGATACATGGCTCTGATGGGTGAATTTGTTGTGAAAGATCCATCTTCTTTTAAGGAAGAAGGATAGTAGCCAGTTTGGGTTGATGCCATAGTTCATCACAGTGTTTGGGATGTGGTCCTGAGACTGGCGGACAAGTCAGTGGCGAGATCCCATTGGCTTTACAAGGTAAAGAAAGCTGTAGGTGGTAGTGTGGAGAATCATAATGTTAGATTTGTGGTTTGTTGCTTTTCACAGGTAGAGGGGATTGACTATAAACCTTTTCTCTTTTTGTAAGGTACCTCTTAATCATATTTATATTGTCACTATCAGCACAAATGCGTTGGAAGATACACCAAATGGATGTCAAAACAACCTTCCTTAATGGCATAATTGAGGAAGAGGTGTACATAGAGAAGCCATAAGGTTTTGAGACCTTTGTCCATGAGGCACATGTGTGTTGTCTCAAGAGAGTGGTGTACGAGATTAAACAAGCACCCCGTGCTTGGTACACAAGGATAGATAGCTACATCACTGGGTTGGGCTTCAAAAAGAGTGAAGAATATGTGAACCTTTACCACATTATAATTTATGTTGATGATCTCATATTGACAGGTGATTATCATCTAATCAAATCATGCAAGGAGGACCATGCAAGAGAGTTTGAGGTGAAGGACATGGGATTCCTGCATTACTTTCCTTGCATGGAGGTTGTTGTAACTCTTTCATTTTTGATAAGTTAGATATTAGTTGAAAAAATAAAAATGCCATTGAAACATGATAAGTTAGGATATGGACTGGAAACAAAATTGAAAAAAAATTAAAATTTGTTAGGATTTATTATCATTTAAGGTCCATAATATTAAAATGATAGGGTAGTTGCTTGAAAAAAGGAAGGAAAATAAGAAATGTTAGATAGGAAATAAAAAGAAGAATATTTTCTTTAAAAAATAGAAATTAAGATTGCTAGCTTGAATGCACCTTTGAAATTGTTGTTTAGTTTAAAATAATGTTTAAATTCCTTAATTAGGGTTTAATTATTGTTTAATCTTGATCTCTTTACAAAAAGGCCATCCATGAGTGCATGTTGGACCCACTGTTGTACCTATTCCAACTGTAACTCATTCTCTCATCTATGTAGCTCTTGTTCTTCCTTGAGTTGTTGCTTCAGCACATGAAACTCCTTCTCTGTTCCATTCTCTATCTTCACACGATCTTCATGTCACGGTATCACCTCATAGACTGAGTCTCCAAAGTTTCTTTCATCACAAGTGGATCTGCTTGAGCTTGCAACTTCTTTTTGCCTCTGTATTGTCAACAACCTTCCTCTTGCATTCGTTACATCTGGTGTGCTCCCTTTAGCAATCGTTCATTGTGTTTCTTGATATGATGTTGCTGCCATGATATCTTGATCTCCTTGTCTATGAACAACTTTATGTCCTTGTGGGTAGGCAAGTTCATAGCCAGTTGACCGACTGCATCTGCAAGTGTGCTCTAAATGGTGTCATCGACTCTGCTCTCCTAGAAACCATTGTACGTATACTACTAAGATGTAGATGAATGAATGCAATACTTGGAGACATGGCAAAAATCCTAGCAATAAATCTGCCAATCAAAAACTGAAACAAAGTTGAGAACTAACTTGCAACATACCTGTGTGACTGATCATGAAGGTCACACAATTTCCACCGAGAGGTCAACAGGCTGACTGCCAAAACTATGAAAGGCATAGTCGTAGGTGTCAAGAGGCTGAATGACTATTGGAAATACACAATGGACAGTCCATTGTGGCCTGCTAAGGACTGAAACTATGCAATGCGCAGTTTCAGTCAGTAGTAACACACAACCAAGAAACTGCATTATGTAGTTTCTGGGTCCAACAAGACACTACCTCCAATAATTGCACAATGTAATCCTGGAGGTCAGTGCCTAGCTAGTCTTGCATGATTTATGGAGGGAAGGCAGAGTCTTTGCTTGTGGAAATGTGCAGTGCTAGCCAGACAAAGCACGGTTTGGGCCAACACAGCCCAGTCTCACCGACAAGCGACTGAAAACATGAGAAGTGGGAATGCATGGTGAGATGAGTGCAAATGAGAGTGAATGATAATTCATGAAAATAGTAATTGTATGATTCAAAAAATGGGAAAGCATGCATGTGTGTGAAGTGAGTCATTGAAATGGCGACCATCCATGTAAAATAGTTTCATGCATGCCACACTATTGAGATGTTAATGAAAACTAAAACAGTGCTAGTACAAGCTAGTATGTATCAAGACGATAGCATGCACTCACTGAAATCAAGCGAAAAACATTCATACAAAGAAAAAAATAAAAAGTGGTGGAAAAAGAGCGCAAGACATGAAAAGCAGGCTCACCCCAAAAAAACAGAACTGAATGTACCGTCAACTACTAGAAGCAATGTGGGACGTTAGAGCTGCAAAATCAATGTGAGGAATGAGCTCTGTAGTGTGCATTTGATGAGTTTCTATAATATCGAGGTTGCGACCCGCATGCCACAAATATAGGGAAGGCAGCACTTGGTGGGAGGTTTGTGAAACGATCCTTTCATGTAACCTCTAACTGCTAAAAATAGATCCCCCAAACAAGGGATGCCTTTGCATGATGGCTTGGGACAAGAATCCCATGGATGAAAATCATTTTTGCTTGCTCCTGTATGGAACCGATCAACTCAACTTCACATGCAACAGTGTACTTAGCTACGAGGAAAAAATTTGCATTTCTGGGAGGGAGTTGTGCTGGCTTCCAAGAGGGATTATGTAATTTCTAGGTAGAGCCGGTAACTACTCCCCAATATTTCACAATTTCTAGGCTGAATAGTCCCGCTAGGAGGAATTGCATAATTTTTGTAGTGAATAGTGATAGGAATATTTACGCAATTCTAGAGCCCAACAAGCTGCCAGATAGAGTTGCACAACTTATGGAGGGAAGGCTGGTTTCCCTACAGAGTTGCGCAATTTCTTGAGAGAGCTTCTCAGCCTACAACTAGACCAAGTCTGGTGAAACAACCTATGAGGGGTATGAAACAAGCTTTGATGGACAAGTTCTCATTCTATAAGAAAATCACTAAAGCTTGTCTACTTAACAAGATAAGACATGCTGTTGTGAAAAATTGGTAGAGAGGCTCCAAACCAAAGCTAAGGAAAAGTTTTGGAGCGTGGTTGTATCTGTTACAACACTTAGCAGCACACTGGTAGAACTCCAACTCTCTGAATGAACCTTGTTCATGAAAATTAAGTCTAACACCTCCAAAAGTATTTTTCAGTTCTCAATTCATCTTGGTTTCCGCACTGCTTGATTGTAAGATGTAGAATTTGCCAAGCCCTTGTTCGGTTGACACACTTTCCAAGCCAATCTAATATATCTTTTTCGACTGGGCTTGAGGAGTATATTGGTGCACAGGTTGTATAGTCATTAGAGTCTTAGTTTCATCTCTAGTGTTGCTCTGTTGCCAGCAGTCCTGGAAAATACCCCAATGGAGTAATGCAGAAACACAAACATCACTCTACTACTAGTGATCTTGGTCAGTACTATGGTAGAGTTACTTGCATCACCTTTCTATGCAAGAACCCTTTCTCTTCTTTCACCTTCTTCATTTTTTTTTTCATTTTTCACTTTTCATTTTTTTCATTTTTTCATAACTATGCATAGCACTTATTCATTTCAAAGGTGAAAGAAGGATCCCAACTGATTGAGAGTAGAATATTTTGTTCCTTCAAAGAAGTAGTTTCTTATATACCTCCAACGTGCCTATTAAGGTTTGCCCCCTCACCTTACTCTACTTGACTGAGCTAACAAGGGTTAACACAAAAGTAATCGACTAGAGTAAACAACACTAGTTAGCATGCAAGCGTTGTGCTTTCAACAAGGTTCATTTTGAACATGAGGTATTTTCCATCGACGTATCATCGACTAAAAGTAACAAGTTCTTCATACAGAGATACGATGACAGATAACCAAGAAATAGGGATGATTTTAGGGGCGAATGTTCGCCCTTTGGCGAAATTAAGGGGTTTTAAATTTTTAGTGGGCGAATATTTTGTATCATAGTACATTTTGAAAAATCACCTCAAATAGCCCACCTTAATTTAAGGGAGAGGGTAAAAAAGGTAAATTTAGCCCTTGAAATTAGGAGTTACGACCTTCCATTTGCCCATTTTCAAGAATATGTTTTATTTAAGTGAATCCTATGGGCCAAAGGCCCAAATACCATATTTATAAAAGAGGTATGGTAAATTAATAAAAATATAAATAAATGAGAGGTATGGAAAATAAATAAAGCATAATTAATAAAAATATAAATAAATGAGAGGTATGGTAAATAAATAAAGCATTTTTTATATTTACTCCATAAGTCACCTTATATACATGCAAGGGTTTAAACAAATAAAAATATAAGTAAAGTGGA